>JAJEKV010000075.1:5396127-5624827 GCA_021234155.1 Isoetes taiwanensis | reverse complement strand
TTGTTATGCTTCGTTCAGTTACGTATTATCACGAACCCGTACGAAAAGTAGGCGTTACGTATTTAGCGGGCGGCGATGCATCGCCGGACGCACAGCAGCTTACATACTCGGTGCTTGGTTTTCCATTTGCATCACGAGAGGCCCGGCTGCAAAGTAAAAGCGGAATGGGGCGTGGGAAGAGGATTTGGTAAAGCGATGGCGTGGTAAGAAGAGCTTAAATCCCACTATGATTAGGGGCCCTAATTAGCCAAATCCTATGGCAAGTAGCGTGGGTATCACGAAAAACCTCACCGCAGCGCCCGAGAACAATTGGCTATTAACCGGGGCTTAAATATTTGGAATTGACATGTCACGCTCCAGAAATGCCTTGACAATATAATTTTGCCAAGAATGTTGGGATAGTGATGGTATCAAAATAAATAATTGAATGTTATTCCAATGTCACAAATGTACGTGTAAACAACAATTCAATCTTCATTTCAGTCGTGTCCATGCACCACCTTGTGCATCCTCACTATTAATTAATATATATAAAATGTGTCTTCATTCTTGAGTCTTTGGAACAACAAATCCTTGAAAGAATAACATCAATTTAGTTTAGTGTCAAAGAATTACAATGTTATTGGGCCGGCCATAATTTTCATGGGTCTCTGTGAAATTAAAGCGCATGCTCTGTGCCTTCTTTTCTCGAATTTTAGGATATCGCACCACACATGGTACGGAGGCTTGGTTGTTTAGTGAGCAACATGTGTACTTGAAATTACCGGAATTGAATGGTAAATCCACCAAAGATAATATCATGCATGTTACATACATCCATCTTTGTATGAATCTTCAAGTGTGCATTTGGGTTACATTGCACTTGAAGGATGTAAAGTCCACACCTAGATTGTCTATCTCCGCATTCCTTTGCCAAAATTATCACCTACCTCTACCAAATTCTTGATCCATTCATTGGCTTGTTCAAAGTCTCCTTTTTCTTACTAACTCCGGATTTGGTCAGTTACCTCCCTTTTCCAAATCTACGTATTGATGTAGGAGTCCCAATTATGATCCATGCAAAACAAAGCGAAACATGTGGGAGCATCATGAGCAAGCTTTGTTTGGTATACTCACCGGCGGGTTTAATCCTGATCAGAATCGCCTACTGTACGCTTTAGATGTGGCAATTTCATATTCTTCATGTTTGCCACAATGAGGTTAATTTCCCAAAATATCTTTTTGATCTCATATGTTTCATCAAATTTGGTAGGCTAGCGATATGTACGCATTTACGTATCGCGTACTCGATTTACACCATTGGGTTTGAGTTGTTCCTTACTTAGCAGCCTTTTGATATGACACCGCACCATCATGTTCACCTTTACCATGGCGGTGGCAAAGTAGTTCCACACTATTTTCATCATTGATTTGAAGTACACCCTTAAAGAAAAAAAGTTTTCACGACTTGATTTGTGACGACCATCATAAATTGGCCTTCTCATACTCTATTTCCTATTCCTTAAGCCATGCAACATGCTTTTGTAGCTGATGTTCACAAATAATGAGTCATGCACTTTATCATCGAAATGTAAGAAAGTAGGTCTCTTTTATGATCTTCCTACCATTATTTGGGTCTATTCTGTCTGCTCAACCTTACGATTTCTTTTTTTCTTCTTTGGGCCAGTCTTCTTAAATGCTGCTGACAACGGGAATATCAGCACTTTGTCATGTCTATATGTTATGTGAACAAGTATAGAAACTTGAATTACGTATGCCCGGTCATTGGTAGGGGAATAAAATTCACGAGGATCTTGATCTTTGGCGTTTTAACGCAAAAGTCAATATGAGGATACAATTGTATCTTCTAGGGAAATGATGGCTGCTGTTTAGTGGCAGTTAGCCTGCCATGTGCTATGTAATTGTGTGGAACAAAATCTGACTCTATTACCTTCTTCCGCATCCTCTTGAAACTCTTTGGGACTTCCTGCCATTGCTGAAATCTCAAGGCGGTTTTGTACCTCAGAAGCCCTTTCTTGGATCACATTCTCAAATCACGGTCCACGGTTGCTTTTCAAATGTCTTCCAAGTAATTAATCTTGAACCGGTGCCATCCATTTCACAATGGACATTTTCTAATTCTATCCAACCACATTTTTACCACCAAACATCAGCGTTATGATCAAACCACTCCTCATCACATCACCTTTCTTTGTGAGACCACTTGTCTCCATAAATCTAACGGGTGCACTTGATTGTATGCTCCTTGAAACACTTTTATTCTGGGCTGGGGTGATTTAAAGTGTCGAACTCCAGGAATTTCTTCAGGTACCGAGTACCGGGATGTATTCAATTCAAGAGTGGTGATCTGACAACATGTATGCCTCTCACGCATCCTCCTTACAAAACTTCGGTTTCAACCTCTCAAAAAGTCTGCCAATGCAATTTTTGATTTGAGGGATTCTCCTCTCTAAACTGAGATAAATTGCAGAAACGCGAAATCGGTCTTGAATGCCAAATAAATGCTACATATAATGAACCGTCAAGTGGGGATGAATACTTACTTGGTGACTTCAAGAAGGTAGATTGGTCTTCCATCTTTTATTCCTTATCTACACGAATTACCCACCTCCTCCGTCTTTCTTGTATGGAGAAACTCCTTATTTTTGTCGAGAACGTCGCCAGGTTTCTATTGTAATCTAACATGCTATCCATCCGTTTCCTCCTCGAACATTGACGAGTCCTTCCCTTTGTTAGCTTGCACCCCTTCTTTGAAAAGCATTGGAAATTGACTACGGGGATCTTGAGCAATCAGCCACTTGTTTGATTCAATGAGCGGCACCATTTGTTTTCTTCTTTGCCATTATCGGGGTGGACTTCCTTGCCGCGAGAAGCATGTCATGATTCCTCATACTTATGTTCTTGCATTGTTTCCTTCAATTTCTTCACCATTTGCTTTCGGCCATGGCCAACTGCTTAGATTTCTTTATAGAAGCAATTGGTAAATCCCTTGCCCTCAAAGAAACATCAAGGGATCCCGGTACTTTTTGTCATTGTCATCCATTTGTAATTTGGTTGAATACTTCATAAATTTCTCACGAAATTTCTCTTTTATTACTGCGATCCCCTTTCAGTCCTCGATCTCGATTTATTCTTCTTTGAAAGAATCTTTAGAAGGGAATTCTTCTTCGTGCTACCTTTTTGCATACAATCTACGCTCTGATCTAACACTAGCTGCTGCATCGGCTCGTAAATTGAGCAGAGGAATTGGGTTTCATCATCCGGTTTAACATTGTATTGCAAAATTGGGTGAGGGCAAATTATTTGAATTCCGGTTTAGGCAATTCTTGAAACAAATTAAGTCCCTCCATTTTGGCGAATTCAAGATGGGTTAGCCCGCCATCCCGCAGATATGGCGTGTTTAGGCGCAAAACATGCTCATGATTCTCATTTTGTCATTTGGTAGCGCACCCCATGTCAATTGATAAATCCATACATCGTGTTTAAAACACGCGATTTAAAAGCACTTGTGGCGGCGTCCAGGACGGTGATTTACCCGCTGCAGTGCTGTTTGCGCGAGACTTACATATGCGGATCATCAAATTCGCATTTACGTAAATAGATCATTACGGAAGCCATGGCTGGCGGTCCGGCGGAGTCCACCAAATGGTAGCTCATGCTTTTAAGCGTAAAAGCCCGGGCATCCCGGGTTTGGGGTATGAAGATGGTGAACGGGTTAAGGGCAATATCAAGTTGGAGTGGTTTGTAGAATATTCTAGGTATATGCTAGCATATCCTTAGAACATGCCAAAAATCCACATGAGGAAGGTTTGCCCCCTTGGGGGCAACCCAAAAATAAAAATTTTGCTCAATTTATTTAGAATTATTCTAGAATTATTCTAGTATTGTTCCCTCTTACCAGGCTAGTTTGTCCTTTTTGAATTCTTGTCCTCAAGCATTCAAAATGAATTCCTATGAACAACCCAAATCAATGCACCACGAATTTACACATCAGACTCCCATAGAAAGAGTGCTCGTCTACATACGTATGTATATATATTTATACAAAGTAATTATCGAATACAATGCACACAACCATTGGCAACCAAAAGCGTAAATTTGAAGATCAGAAATAACTTGAGGCCGTATTACATGAATCATGCAAAATAGCAATAACAATTCAGCAGAACCATAGACCATGTGCATGTCCACTAAAGCAATTGAATGGGTTATTGCAAAAAAAAAAAAAAAACATAGATTCAAGATAACAAATAATCACATTAGCTCATTGAGTATATTGGTTAAAGCAGTCTTATTAGGGCATTGAGTATTTTGGTAGAGGTTTGAGCCCCCATATTTTATCTTCTAAAATCTTAGGCAAAGCCGTATAGAGGTTCGATATTCCCTCAAAACCTTAGGCAATATCATATTTCATATTTCAAAATCATAAGTATCAATCGCAAAAGAGTTATAAAGAAACAAGGAGTGCCCACAAGGAGACTGACGCTCCCTGCGATGGGTGATGGGATCAAGTCCATGCGCTATTCATGAGTATCAAAGGTGCACCTCGTTTAGAATATGTAGCAAAATTACATGAGAATGAGAATACATTGAGAACAAAGCCTGTACATTGAACGAAAAGAAGTAAGAAGCAAAATTACATGAGAATGAGAATACAGTGAGAACAAAGCGTGTACATTGAACGAAAAGAAGTAAGAAGTTTCCTGAAGAAACTTTTCAGCAAACAAAGCTGATCAACAAACACCTGTAACAACAGCACACCAACAAGACACGACCCACCTGCAAACACAGCTAATAGAAAAAAGAAGCAAAAAAAAAAGGTATAGCAGCATCGCCCATGATACTACAACAAAGTAGCTCAGATTTCAGATGACAAAAGAATAAAGAAGGGGTATCATAATTCATAAATCCTCCAAAAGCACTCCCAACTCGGTTTTCACACAATTTGGATGAAATTAAGATGGCTCATCAGGATTGGTTCACAAGAAATTTGAAATGGAAGCAAAACCTAAGCAAACTCAAATTAAGAGAGCAGCCTTGGGCTCCATGAGCTGAGGAAAAGAACACTCCAAAGCTGCATCCAAATGCTTTGCAGTATTTCGCTCATCAAATGCTACTCCACCGCTATGCTCTACCGGGCCTTCTCTGTCGGATGCTGTACTCACCTTTCTGCCTTTCTTGTGAGGAGGAGAGACGAGATTCCATGCATGCTTTCGAGGGCAATAGATGCCAAAAAATTCTAGTCAAGAAACATTCATCTTGACCAAAAATAAAATATGAGTCTTCTTTGCCGCGGAGGGATTTTACTCGATGCTTTGAAGGTGTGTTTGCTTGTTTTTTTCTTTTGTTGTTTTTATCTTCTAAAAACAACAACAATAGTTCAAGACCTAGATATGATACCTTTAGAATCCTTAGCCATATATGAGCATTGATGCATGGTGTAGTCGCAGTTTTATGTTTTAAGTTTAGGAGCATGAGATGGTCAAGACCAAGAGTGCTAATCTAGAATTTCATTGATATATGGTGTAAGAATGGTATCAAATGCATTCTTAAGAGAGTGCACAACTTATCTATACCCATATTATGATCTACTTCATACTCGAACATTTGGTATAGTGGATGGAAAGATATATGCTCTTTTAGCGGTCGCATTCCAATAACACTTGAAAGAAGCAAAATATGCTAAAAGATTTAAGAAAAAACCCAATGTACTACATGCTTTTGCCATCAATGAAGAAAAGATCTAACACCCACCAAAGTTCAAAGGGGGCCTTACCTTATAAAGCCTTAAGGATATGTGCATTCCACAAAGAAACTTCTCCAAAGAATCAAATTTAGAGTGATAAAATGGAACACGCCTGCGAAAATAAAGGTTTATATTCAAATTGGCAAGCAAAGTTGAAGGCGCATCTAAAATACTCACGAGGAAAACCCTATACTGGAATTGAAAGACAAAGAGCAGCTTCGCCCCTCACTTAATTCATGGCAGGTCAAGCACTCATAATTTGTTGAAATGTTCATAGAAAGTATCTGCAATACTAAAATAGATCTGTGAGGAGGAGATGTAGGTTGAAGGAGAAAATCGTAGGCACTGCAAAAGCCATTTTTTATCTTCTCGCTCTAAATTTTGGCCTGAATTCATGCTATAATCTTGGATTGATGTTATATTCTTCTGCAAATCCACGAGCTAGTGTTTAATCTCAGCTTTTAGACATAATACGGTTTCAGTGGGGTTCAAAATGTTTTCATCCCTTACCATCATTCGAAACCGAGTCTACAAAGCACATTAACACAAGATTAACTTGGAATGTTGCCAAAGGGACCAATTCAGTTAGCAGACACTCCTGATCCTCCAGTAGCATGCTTGGAAGAAGTATCTGTGACATTATAATGGAGAAGATCTTTGGTGAAAAGGCTATTCCTTCAGAAAACTGTTCAAGTGGGCACCTCGAGGAAATTTGAAGAGAGAGAATACGATTCATTAAGCGGAAATCTTTGGACTAGAAAGGAAAGAAAAGAAAAAGCTTGCAGTGATGCAGGAGCCTATGATAAGAATGGGCCGAGGGGTGTGGTCAGGCCTACAATTCTTCATAAGTGGTAGGCGGCGTATGCATGATGTAAAGGTGTCAAAAGCGTTAGTTTGCAACACGCCTCTAGATCCTTAGAGTGGAACCGTTACATATACCACTGCATGAGGCTTTTTACATTTGCAAACCCGGCATGTCTATTGATTCCATTCAAATCACGGTATTCTGACCAAACATGGCATTGCTATGATACATGCATAGCTAAGGGGTAAATCCCTTCCTTTCTCATATATATTTACATTATTTTGTTATATGAGATCATCCATCTCTTGAGAAAAAACACTAAAATCGTAACTAAACCTCCATGATATGTTATGTTGCGTATTTCTTGCAAGGACCTTACGGATACAACCATCGAATTGAGGGAAGCATTAGAAAGCCGGAAATCACATAAAGCTTCATATGACAATTGTATCTTGAGAATAAAGCTTTCCCCTTTTTATTCCAAAATGGGGCCGAGTGCCGCAGTGAAGCCTCCACAGTTTACTACATTTTCTCTAATTTTGTTTGAAATTCACATGCTGTCACGTAGATCCGATGAGCAAAGATAAGCACCATTTAAAGGACTGAGAAAAACATTTAGCTTCAATAGCTGCTACTCAAGGCTAGATAGAATGGATGATTGAATAATTTTTCAAAAAGAATGGTAAAATCTTCAAGCTTACGCCATATGGTACTCACATCTCATGAGATAATGGCATAGAAGCCGACTGATTTAGGATCATAAGAGGCATACAGAAGCAAAACCTGTTTTAAAAATGTGCACAACTCCTGCAAATGTCGAGGCCAGGTTTCATGCAGCTACGCACCCGAGGAAGTGGCTATGGCACCCGGCTTATTTCTGCAGCTCGGAGAAAAAGCGTGAGGCTTGATGCTTCCAGAAAAGCATCATGGCAAAGTTTTTGGACCTTTGAAAAGTCTGTTGTGGTGGCCGAAATCCATATAATCCGGAGCTAACCTTTGTTGAAATCAAAGAGGATTTGAAGCAGGTCAAAGCTGATCCAGACCGGGATTAAGCGGCTGCACGAATCCGTGCGCCAGGGAATAGAATAGAGGCGTTTACATCAAAGCAGGCAGAGGCTGAAACAAAACATTCCAGTCTGAGGTGTCTTTCGATCTGAGGCCTTCCCACCTTCTAAGGTCAGCCCGGAGGAAGTTGAAAGGGCTTAACTATATGTAGATGCGACCTTGTACCTTACCTTCCCCTCCGGCCGTTGCTAGGCGTGAAGATTGCTCCCTAAAAATATGAGTGCCATACTACGCTTTCAAAATGCATCACGATACTCCGTGAGAGCATAAGCCATAGCCCGTAGGAGTCTGAAGGGGGATTCGAGGCGGCAATAAGACTGTGCCCCGATTTCTGGCAGCCCGGTTGGAGCGATCCACGGTATATTCTAAGCATATCTTAGATATATACTTGAATATACCATAAACAAGGTTTGCCCCCTAAAGAGACCGGCCAAAATTACACCCCAGCTGCCACTTTGCCCAACCATTCTCGGTATGTTCTATTATTTCGTTTGGTATTTGGGAGGTATCCTACGGCATGGTGGGCTCGTTACTGCGGTATATTGTATCGAATAAATTATTTTGAGAATTATTTTGCAGCGGTCGGCATATTGCGGAAATATATGCAAATTTGGCTTTATTGCTTTCATGGGTGTAAGATTTAGAAACTTTGGCATCGGCTTTGGAGATAGAGATTGGAAGGTTAGGGATGTATTTGGAAGGTCCCGAGGCTTGAAGCGCTGAGGATGAGAGAGGCCGGGATGAGAGGAGGAGCGGTCTGGTTGTGTTTTGTATTCTGAGTGAATCCATAGTTGGAGAAATCGGTTTGTGGCGGCCCGGCTCTGCTCTGATGCCCGTCGTATACAAAGCCGGGAATCATCCGCAGAAACCCGGCTATCGCTGCAGCCATACGGGCCGATCCTGCTGTGGGGCCCTTGATGGTGGCCAAAGGCCGGCGGGGAAGAATGGGCGTGTCATTCATCAAAATCTCCCTCGGGATCGTCTTAAAACACAGCGGGCGTAAGCAAACAGGCGCAGCGCACCATGTAGCCACCCACCTCGAAGGGTGGTCACCATATCAGTGCAACAACACATGATGAAAACATCAGCATAACGTAGAGGAGGATACTGCGGGCTCCGGGGCCTCCGCCGGGGAAAATGGCAGGTCCTCCGGATAACAATCGAGCCAATTCATGGCAAATGGATTTGGTGGCATAAGGCTATGGCCGTTGGGTGATCCACTCCATCGCCCCTCACATTGCATGCGCTGCGGATAAGGCGAGAAAAGTAGTAGACGCTGGCCGCGCTTTGCAGGGTTTTACCATAGCCGGGGGCTGTGCTGAGTTGCATCTCCCGGCTCGATGAAGCGGGGAGGAGATCCTCCCCTCCGAAGATTCATGCCAATCACCCGAGAGCTAGAGAGCCAACTTTGCTTTCATTATCACGACTTGAACCCCTAGAAGATGGCGCATCACCTAAAGTGTCGAGCCCATACCACGCCCTCCGCTGATGCCGGAATTATTAGGCCTAGCCCACAATAATGTTCCCCGTACGTCGCTTCACATGCCAGAGGATCAGCTGGTAAATCGAGACCGAGCCTTCATGTCGACCCGGTCGCTCAGCACTGACGGGCGGGCTCTTATGCCGAAGCGCGTGGTAGAATTAATGGGCTAACTATGATCATACAACTACTTGGGCTCACGGGTCTCTGCCCCCTTCCCAATACACAAAGAGTGATGGCACATGAGATGTCAAAACATCCTTCAGCCCAGGCTGAGCGTAATAGAATACATCTATTCTAATCTACCTAATCATACATGGTTAGGTTCCTTTGATAATATCTATAATTGCTTAGAGGCATGAAGTGCCTATAGCTAAGAATGGATGCTCAACTTTCTTGAAAGGGCGTAGCTGGATCTACCTATCGAATCAACCACCTACATGCATCTTGGCCGACTCCCACTCTCGAAAAGCGTCCGTGCTGGCGATCTCGAGTCTGGCGATCTTGATTCGAGCAGCACGGAAAATCCGACTTCTCTGCTTGAGTTCCGGTAGAATCGCCCTCTAACGCTCCCATCCCAGGACTTCGGAGGCGAAAGGGTTTCCCTTTTAGGGTTGCCTTATCCCTTTGAGTGGTCCGGCTTTTTAGTCCAGTGATTGTTCGCGTGGCAAAGGGATTCTCATTGCGTGTTTGCTTTTAACGCTTAGCCGCATCTATCGTTTAAGGTCGTACCCTAGGGTACTACCTCTGATGCGTTAATGTACATAGATGCGAGTCGGCATGTACTATTGGCGATGTCGATTATAATATTATTCATCATGAGCATAACAGGAGCGTCCTGAGGTTTCAGGCCCGACGCGAGCTGTAGTTTTAAGCGATTTTGCTCACGGCGCCCGTGCGCTGGGATTTTTAACTCATGATACTGCATAGTTTGGAATTGCTTCGCGTTCGCGCATTTTTTACCTTCTTTAACCATGTGTAGCTTTAAAATAGGGTTTTGGGAGTACACTTCTAGTCTTTGGAGTAGGTTGAAGGAATACCAAGGGAGCTCGAGAATCCAGCACAAAGTGCCGCAGACGGGGCTTTGCTGGTGAGAGGAGGTTAAAGAACTGCCGATCGCTGCTGGTAACCTGGATTCGCGGCTCTTCTTTAATCTGTTGCTCTAAATTAAGTGCTTGAGGGGAGGGTGAGGCAAAAATTTTGTGTCACGGGTTCGGTCGGTCATTTTAAGCGGAGGTGGAGCTTTCTGCATTGAGGAGAATGCCTTAAAGGAGCTATGGTTTAAACCCATACCTTAGTGGCGGTGCTTTTTGAAAATACGCACCATGCGTGGGTTACCGAATACGTTTTTTTTTTTCACGGCCAAAATGTTTATATCGGGATCTGGGACTTCGGACGCCAAATCGCGGTGGCGTCAACCAGAGCAGATAAAGAGTGGAAATAACCAAGTACCCAAAAAGAAGCTCATTTCCGGAACGTTGAAACAGTGTTTTGAAATGCTGAAATGAGCCAGATCACACCATTGACTGCCAGTTACGCTTACGAACATCGTATTCTCGGCATCTGAAAGCCTGCGCCATATCGTATATATCAAAAACATATACTCGTATATCAAAAAGTATCACCGATTAACAAGATCGCATATCCGAACATCGAGCATATGCCCAGGAATTTTGGCAGTTAAACCGACGGGAGGATTCGGCGGCAACCTGACAGGGACAAATATTAATGTCGATGGGCACCAAACCTTACCCACTTCATTACCGGACGTTGCGTTTTCATAACCACTCACCATCGCTGTCTTTATCTTCTCAATAATACCATGAGTACAGGGCATCAGTCTTTCGCGGATCTTCTTTGACTGATCCCGCTCCAGCCAGTAAGGATTGGTCTTGTTTTGGTTTTGGATTGACGCAGATTTTAGTGCCCAATTTTCTTGCTGATGCGAGAAATCCTTAAATTTTGTTTCATATAAATTGGAAAACGCCCTGCATCAATGTCGCCCGTTCGCTGGCGATGACGGACTGAGGAATTGGCGTTGCTTCCCGAATCACAGGTGTGCTTTAACTCTACGTTGTTAATCTTCAATTGGCAAGAAATCGATTTAAAGAACATACGGCTCTGGTGTTTAATGCTTATGAAGGAGTGGATCGGTGTTTGTCTTTTGATGTCTTACATGGAAAGAAGCTCCATAGCTAAATGAAAATTGCAATCTTAAATTAACTTGTCTGGTAATGGTATCATCAGGAAATCAACGGAGGTAGAACTCGAAGGGGGTTTTGGAGTTTCTTGATCGTCATTTCAGTCGGATTTGGGCTGGGATGTGTCGCATTATACACCATTGGAAGAGATATTTGGCTATCGACACAAGATTCTCAATCTTTGGATTTATACTCGTTAAATTTTCTTGCAATTGGGGATTGGGGCCGAAATGGAATGTATAATCAGTCCGAAGTTGCTACTCAGGTACCTAATTTGCCCTACAAGCTATTCCTCTTTGATTAAAGAATCGGCAATCATGAAGAGTTTTTCGGTTATACAGATGGGTGTCGTGGGTTCGAAGCTTGACATCGAGTTTGTAATATCGTTAGGCGATAATTTCTATGACACTGGATTAACTGGAGTTAATGATGACAAGTTCTTTACTTCTTTTACAAACGTATATACTGCTCCAAGTTTACAGAAAACATGGTACACAGGTATTGCATTTCTTTATGCTTGTAATTTTGGATTGAAGTAGTCTGACTTCCAACGCGGTTCTAAGGAAATCGACTATATAGAGTCATTGGGCTCCAGGGTTAAAGCAGCAGCCATGATTTAACCGTGATCCCAGATGGATATGCCATCGCAGAGTTTCAGTTAACGAGACCGCTTTGCTCGCCTTCCCACAGTGGTATTTTTCTCTAACTTTTTATCATTGTTGATGAATCATGTTTTCCTCTTTAGGGTAGAATTATCAACCAAGCTAGAGTTTTTTGTCCCAATTGAGTTACTTATCAATGCTAACCACTTCATTTCTTATTCAGGGCCTTGTGACAGCAACGTGGAATTCTTTTTTATTGATACAAGTCCATTTATAGACGAATATTGGATGCCTTCTAACCAAACTTTTGACTGGAGAGGCCTGGCTCCTCGAGCAGAGCAGCTTCAAACACAGCTACAGGTGAGAGTTACTTATGATCTTCATTTTGGTGTGATGCCTGGTTATCTGATGATGATCTTCCTAACAGAACCTTGAGAAGGCACTTCAGATATCCAAAGCAACCTGGAAGATTGTTGTAGGACATCATACAATTTACAGTTTTGGTCACCATGGTAATTCCAAGGAGCTTATTCAGCAAGTTCTTCCCATACTAGAGGTAAATAATACGTACTGATCTTCCTTTCTGTTCTGTTCTATAAGACATGATGTTTTTCTTTCCTTTCTACAAGGCAGGAATTCATTATACTTTGTATGTTTCGTATAGGCAAACGGAGTGGACCTTTATCTCAATGGCCATGACCACTGCTTAGAACATATAAAGCGTGATGATAGGTCCGTATTAATATTTTTCTGTAAATTTTCTACTGCGCTTTTAGGGGACTCCCTCTTCTTCATGATGGTCAAGGTTTTATATCTATGTCTGTAGCGCCAAGAACATTACAGATCGACTTCTATGATGCATTCGGTCAGGTTCTATATACGTTGCGGTTGTCCAAACATCTGTCTTCAAACCAGATTGTATAGCTGTTTTGGATCTGTATGAAATTGGACAAAGGGTTCCATTATTGGTTGTTGCAGCCAAGGTATTTAAGGTGGTTGTAAATATCATTGGTTAGTTTGGAAAGGAAATCTATTTTATAAGTTTTGGCTAGACATACATTGCGGGTGTTCCTTTGGAATTCTATCTCAACAATGCCAACCCTTACTAAGCAACATTGGGCCCTTAGACATTAGGGTTCGAAAAAGTGGGGGTTAGGCCCTCAAGGAATTTCAGGTTATATTTTGGATGCTTATGAAAATTCGATTATAAAATAGGAAAAGTTAAAATGCCCTTACATGTTTCTTTATAATTGTCAAAATGCTATATTTTTTGTATTTCTTAAAATGCCCTTGTATATGCAATCATCCATCGTTGAGAAGAGCCACTAGAACACAAAAATGGAGATGAATTGAGTCGGGGAATCACTTCATGGCTCTACAGTAATTTATAGATCCAACCTAAAAGAAATTGATTTTATAGATCCAAGGTGAGGATTCATTTCAGCCCACACATCATGGGAGTAAATCAGATGGATTTTTAAGGCTGTTTCAAGGCATGTGCATAGATGCTTAACCATTCTAGCTTCTGATCTTACGATTTCCAATCGATCTTCTCCACAATTTTTCCTTTTGGCTTGGATGCTTAGAATCCACTTCTATAATTTGAAGTGCATAGAATTAGCTCCTACAGGTCTGTACCAAAGCGAAGGGTAGCCTCATTCGCTGTAACCGCCCTCTGTGTGGTGTTCTTAGCACAGGTTTGATGCACAAGTTAAGTGCAATCCCTGGTTCAGTTGGAGCGAAGGGTCACGTCTGGCGGGAAAATAAGACTAGCGACGTACTTACGGGGTAGAGCTCGGAGGTTGAGCATGTATTGAGATTATGATAAAACGGCATTTGAAATTCGTAAAGAACGCCTGCTTCATCACAGTGTTTGGATTAATAGAACGAGAACGAAGGATTCAATCCCAAAATTTGGATTAAGCAAAAATCAAAATTGCATGGCCAGCCAGGACCGGATGGAATGGGGAGCAAAGTAACAACTCCACTCTGGGATATGCGATTTTGGATGAAAAGTGGCTATGAAAAATCAGGAAAAAGTGCAATGGATTCAAAGCGAAAATGCAAACAAAGGTTTGGAGTTCACGGTCTACCTTCTTGGGCTTCTTGTGAATCCGCAGAGTGCATAAAAAGTAGAGGCATTTTAACAATTATTCAAAATATAGGGGCATTTTGACAATTATAAAAGAAATACAAAGAGGGCATTTTTAGAATTTTCCTATAAAATAACATAGTTTAGAGGTATAAATTCGGTATATTAGAAGTCTTGTTCTATATTAAAATCCAGTCGTATTATCTATAGGTGGCAAATTAATGCAGTAAGGCTTTAGAATTGGGTGATTGTGGACCAAGCGCTAAAGGATAAGGCGTAAAGGGGTTTCCGTGAATGTTTAGATTTGGTTTACTTTGCTAAAATGATTTTGGTGGTAGGTTCTCAATGATGATGATTTTGGTGGTAGGTTCTCAATGATGTTTTGAGGAGGTTCATGCATTAAATGATTTTATTGCTTAGAAATTACGGTGTAGAAAACCACCAGACTTGCATCACGTGTTGGATCTGGCGCTTATAGATTAAAAGGATGCATTTGATTTTGTTGGAAGCTCGTTTGAATCATGGAGTTTGAATCAAGGTATGAATCATGGATGTTGAATCAAGTTAAGGAGGCTGCCCACAAGCGGTTTACCCGATTATTCAAAATGGATGCGTTGGAGGTCTTTCCTGGTCAGAATCGGATAAATTTAGGGTTTTCATTGGATCACCTTGGAAGCGGGCTTTTCAAAGACCCCAAAACCTTCCTCTTGCCACGGATGAGTGTAACCAAGGCCCTAAGCGGAGCTCCTTTTGGCCCTTGATGGTGCACCCCATGCCCTTCTCGATTTTCAACGATCCCCTTATCAAATCGAGGTGTACGAACATTCAAATTAAAACATTACAAGCTCTCTTTTTTGCCACATGTCAGATTTGGATTTAGCCTACCATAAAAAGTTATTTAGAGTTCAAGAAATTTGCAAAAGTGAAATTTAAAGCACTTAATCTGTTGGTTAGATTGCCAATAGGAGCCTCCCCATGAGGGCATATCGAAGTAGGTGGGCAAGTTCCATATTTTCACGGTATACGCTACTTATTGCTCCTTCGGCAGCAGGGTATGCGGTTTTGATGGCGAGTATACCTAAATTTCATGTATGAAGATATGGAGTATCATGAAAAGGCTAATTAAATATATCCATGCCGTACCTTATACGATTCAACAACGGGGTTTTCAAATCCCGAGGTGGTGGTCCTTGTTCTTTGAATGGTTTGAAGCTGATTGAGCTCTCATTCTGTTTTACTTTCATTGAATCGATATTTTGGAAATTTATGCGATTGGGTTGGGTCCTCATCATTGGACCAATTTGCTGGATTTTAATAGAAAGTGGTAGATTCGAATCATTTAGAACAGAATTGCAGGCAATTGGTTCCACAAAATGCCTTCACCTTCTTTGCTTCTCGCGGTTGCGCCTTCCATCTTTCTTGTCACCATTTGCAATGCAACTCACTTCTCTTTGAGTTCTCAATGTAGGCGCACATATCACGGCTGATAATTTGGCCTCTATGTTCAATGGTTGAATTGAGCAGTTCTTGATACACTTTAGTGGGAAAAGCGAATTAGGATGGTTTTAGCAATTAGGGTATCCGCATAAGCTTATAAATAAACAGTTATTGTACTATGAGAGAATGTGCTGGTCAAGGCTAAGAAGCCCGAATCGGTGCCATCAACGAAGATCTCTCAAAGATTCTCAAGATTCTCCAAAGACTCTGAAAAACTTCCCTAGATTTTAAGGATTCCATCAATGTTAAGCATATTCCCCAAGATCAGCGGATTATTCCTCAGAATCATTACAAATTCGAGTAGAAGTCAAATTTAAATTCTAGAAAGTTCTTAAAGATTCCTTAAGATTCTCCTAGATGCTCAAAGATTTTATGAAGATTCCCTTGGATTCCTTTAGATTTTTTAAAGTTCTGTTGAGATTCCCCTGATTTAAGATTATCCTAAGATTCCATGTAGATTCTTCAAGATTTCCTTAGATTCTATGAGATCTCCTGTAGAGAACACACCTAGTGTCAAAGATTCTAGATCCCTTGATTCCCCCTAAATTCCTAAAATTCCATAAGCATCCCTAGATTTAGAACTACCACCAGATTCCCCTGGAGATTTTCCAGATTGTAGAAGATTTCTTTTGAATTTCCTAGATTCCTATGTATTCTCCTGATTCCCTTAGATTCTATCAAGATCCCACTAGATTCTCTAAAAGGTTATAAGATTCCTGATTCTCAAACATTTTTCAGAAGATTCTCTTAGATTCCCCTATATTCTTTTGATTCCCATAGATTAGGTAGATTCTCTGCCATTTCCTTGATTCCAAGGTTATCCCAAGATTCCTCCTAGATTCCCTTTAGATTCTTAAATATTCTCTTGAGATTCCCTTGGACTAAAATATTATCAGATTCCTCTAGATTCTCAAGATTCCATGTAGATTCTTCTAGATTCCCATACTTAGATTACATGAAGATTCCCCTGTGAATTTATGCACCTACTACCAAGATTCCCCTAGATCCCTTGGAATCTCCACCAATTCCTAAGATTCACGAGTCCCTAGATTCTTAAGGTTCTACTCAGAGATTCCCTAGATTTTCAAAGATTATTTGAATATTAAGTTTAGAGTGTCCAAAGATTCTCCTAAGATCCTTTGGGTTCCCCTAAAATTCCATAAAATTCCATAAACATTCCCTAGATTCTTAAGGTTCTACAAAGATTCCCTAGATTTTCGAAGATTATCTGAAGATTCTTTTAGTTCCCTAAGATTCTGTGTGGCTTCTCTTAGATTCCTTAGATTCTATCAAGATTCCACTAGATTCTCTAAGGGTTCCATCAAGATTCCCCTAGATTCTCAAACATTTTTTGAAGATACTCCTTAGATTCCCTATATTCTTTTGATTCCCATAGATTCTTACAAGATTCTCTTGACATTTCATGATTCAAAGGTTATCCCAAGATTCCTTTAGATTCTTGTCTTTTCTTGAGAGCCCCTTAGATTCCCAAATACTATCACAAGGTTCTCTAGATTCTCCAAGATTCCATGTAGATTCTTCTAGATTCCCTTAGATTCTAGCAGAAGATTCCACGTAGAGAGCCCTCATTGAGATTACAGATCACTTGGGATCCTCTGCCCGTTAAGCTAAGATTCCCTGAAAGATCACAAGATTCTTAAGGTTCTATAAAGATTCCCTAGATTTTCAAGATTATTTGAAGACTTCGTTTAGATTCCCCAAGGAATTCATGTAGATTCTTCTCAGATTCCCTTAGAAGTTATGAAGATCCCCTTAGATCTCTAAGATTCCATCAGTTTCTCCGATTCTTAAACCTTTTGAAGGTTTTCTTAGATTCCATATAGATTCTTTTGAGATTTCCATCAATTCCTTAAGATTCTCTTAGATTCCTTGATTACTTTCAAAAAGGTGTAAGCTAGATTCCCCAAGTTTCTACATAGATTCTCTCAAATTCCTTAAGATTCTATGAATATTCCCTAGATTATCGACATTGCCGCGGATGATGCGAACAACCCTTTCATTCGGAAGCGGTCGAGGAATCAAAGGCAGCCGGTCCACTTTGATCACGAGACCTCATTAAGCAAGATAAAAGATGCGTTTGAAAGTGACGCCAAAAAAGAAAAGCTTCATAATTAATGAGTTGCCCACCTCACTATCTTTTCATTAAATGGGGTGCCACCTCACCTCCGCTTGCTATAGAAATTCTAATTTAATAAAAATGAATGGCTAAGTTTCTCCTCCCCTTTTGATCCTAACGGTTAAGATTGGTTGCACAAATCCGCTTTTTAGAGCTTGCTTGCACTTTTTCCGCCACTTTCTGCATTCAAGGGCCATGCGGTTAGCCTCCCCTTTTGATCCGATGGTCGGGGATGTATTTGCATGCCCTCATGTATGTATGCATGCCCATGCATGACCCATCTATGAAATCCAATGAAATCACGTTCATACTCAATCAATGCCCTAATTACGATAAAGCGTGTTACATATTTTAACATGTCATATACACCATGGGTACATCGTTTTCAAAGGCACACATACAACGGTGCGCCCTTTAAGTATTTTAGCGCACCGAGAGGTGCTCATGAAATTAGACTAAAAGCTATAGTGAAGAAGCCGAAAACTAAAGTTCTCATGATCAACGTATGGCTTTGAGTCAAACTGTTGGTTCCATTTTTGTCAAAGATTCCCCCAGATCCTCAAAGAGTTTACGAACATTCCCTTAGATATCCTATTTTCACAAAGATTCCTTTTAGACTCTTCTAGATTTTCAAAGATTATCCCGCAAGATTCCTCAAGCCTCTTTATTAAATTAAAAGAAAAGAAAGAAAGAAAGGTTTACCCACCTGAGTTTTGACATTTCCTCCGAGATGATAGGCTCCTTCATATTAAAATTTGCAACATTAGTTCCAAGCTGAAATCCCGAGAAAAACAAAAGGCAATAGTAGTTGCAACTTTGTGTTGCCACTAATGAAGGTTAAAAATGAAAGTTTAAGCTTGACACATATTTCCTAAAGCAACATTACAACAAACGTTCACTACAAAAGCATGGTTTTATTTAAAATAAGCAACCCTATGGAGTTATTGTTGATCACTCTTTGGGCACCCATCTACATAATGATCACAAAGTCTAATACTTTAAAATTGAAAGAATAAATTATAAAGAAACAATGCAAACCATAGAGACTAATAATATTGGACCAATTAAATTGAATGGGAAATGCCAACCATGCAGCTAAATAGCTAAACCACTGTTGAACTTGGAAGTTCTTCGGTTAAGTTAGTGTATTGCAAGAAAATTTCCCTTTTCATGCATGGTTTTCCTCTCATGAACCAATGGAACATAAGTTAGTATGGCCCACAGAAAAAACTTTAATAATTTCTATTTAAGACAATAGACCAACCCATTCTAGATCGAAGTAACCATAAAAAAGAAATTTCGATGGGGGCCATACTTTCGACTCTACGTAGTCCCTCACGGGCCTAACTGACCCGTATGGAGTCAAATCGATACGTAGAACTATGGATGTCACGTAAAATCTAATTTTTCTAGGTTATGACGTCAAAATGTCATTAGAAATTAGTGCTTGGTGTGTATTTTTAGAATTCTTTGGTTCCAGAAAAACCAAACAGCGTTACATTATTAAATCTTATGCATTCCAACGAGGAAGCTTTCTCAATTAAGACGCCAAAGCCATTTCTATATATATCTGAACGATATCAACCATCGTAAAATCAAGGGTAGCTAAGTTCTTTCCGGAGACCAAGTAAAAATATCTGCCCCGAGGGCTGCTCTTGCCGGCTTCTATATCATAACAATTGGGTTTAGGTACATAAGCATTATGCAAAATTTTGTAGGTATCCTAAGATCTACGAGAAGTAGCTATTTCGGGCATAGCCACCCTCTGCATGGGAACCGGCTACATTTTTGGTGCTTGTATGCCCCATTCCATCTCATATTCACAAGTTACTTGACTCTGGATCTGTAAAATTGATTTGAGTTCAAAGATGCACTTTTTGTTTAATGCTTAATGTTATCTAGTTATTTAGATCAATGTGGATACATTAGGAAAATGAGCACCTTAGAGTCCTAGAGCAGAGGATGCTTCGGTTGTTTATAACACTATAGTTTTTTTTGTTTACCTTCCACACAAGAATGTTGATGTCATATTGAGGACCATCACAGTGCGGATAATTGGGTAATTGCTCCTCCTATAGCTATTTCCTTTGCTTGTTTGCGAATCATGAACATAGCAAATTGTAGCGATGCATTTGCACCGGTATGAATCACTCTTGTGATCATAAAAAAGGCGGAGACATATTGTAAGAAGTAGGCAGCTAAATTCCTGATGAAAGCAGAACCACATAGGCTGCCCCTCTTAGTCCAATAAGCGAAACGACTTGGATTGATGACCATACAAGCCAGGGGAAAGGAGCCTGCGACTAGCGGTCAAAGTGCGTAAGCAAAAAGACATCTCGGAAAACAAACTCTAGATTGGTTAGAATACTGAAGTGACAGAATACTGGTTTTGCACGGGAACTTTGATTTTCGGGGGAAAAGGGCTATGAGCAACCGATAGAAAACCCTTAATGGTTATGGCGGTATTGCGGGTATAAAACATTGCGCTATCAAATGAACCTCAAAGCGGCCCGGATAAGATCTCTCAAATGGACCGGCCGGTATAGATTCAGCAGCATGGCATTCATGCCAAAATCACATTAATAAACATTAACAGCAATGCGGAGTATAGCGGGAAGAAGCTGAAGTCTTTATATGTTAGAATTAATTTCACGGGAGAAATAACCTTCAAATGTTTCCTTGTTGTTGCGAGGTTTTAAAGCTGGTGGGAATGTAACCGTAACTTTACTTTATCACGATGCCGTGGTCTTGCCCTTATAGGTACCTAATGGGGCCGAGAAATTCGGTAAGAAGCAAGGATGGAAATATGAGATGAACCGAATCTAAGTGATTGATTTCAAATTTGAGGAGTTCTTGTTGAAAAGATGACAACCTAACGCCATCCACCTTCCACTTTATCTCCATACCGCGGTTATCAAAACCGCACATCACGTACTAGGATCCTTTAAAGATTAAGAATAAGCATTGAACCAAAACCACGAGGGCGGGGGTTTCCATGTGTTTAGTATATCATTCCTCCACATTACATAATCTTGATTAACATGTCAATTCAAAATTTTGCTTGATCTTGGCCAGTCGGAAACCTTGAAAAATGAGTAGCATCTTGTCCCTTGTGCTATTGGCAAGGAGTCTTTTTCTAAGAAAATGTTAAGAGACATCAATTAGCGGAGTCTCATTTAAGTGCATTCTAAAGATGTTGCTCGAGGAAGTTCACCGGATTTGTGACGTGCCGGGACTAAAGAAAGTTCCCTGCTCACACCATTCAATTAAGCTCATAATTTAGCTACTTCATTTTTTTCATAATGCGCGCACCTCAATAATGTTTTGCTGGCTATGTATTCGAGGGCAATCCACAGAAATTTCGCCACATAATGATACATTGCTATCAAATGAACCTCAAGCGACCAGATCGTCGAGAAGGCTGAATTCATTATCCTTTTGGGCCGTCGAGGTTGCTTATTCTTCAAAAATCATCCTCTGAGGAGATAGTAATACACATGTGGGTGCACTGGCTGCCCTAGCATTCTTTGCCAAGAAACCACAACCCAACCACAATGTTGCATTGAAATCTGAGAATTCTTGCGCCGACTGTCAGGTGGCTACGTAGTGGCTACAACCGAAGCATAGAGACTAATTACGTCATTCATTTGCCAATTATAAAAGCATGGAAAAGCTACTTGTTAAGCGAGGCGGACATTGTTGGAACATGTTGTTGTGATATTAACCTATGTGGGCGTTAGTCACATAGTCCAACATGTATGGTCAAAGGTCAAAGGAATCCACATGGGAACCATTGAGTGGACATCACATGTTAAGACTAGTTAGGTAGTGCATCCATAGGTTAGAATTTACAAAGGAAGTCTCTTATCATATATATATATATGTTTGAAAGAAAAATATGTTTCCATTTCTTTCTCTCTCTCTCCTCCTGATCCTCCAACATGGTACTCCAGGCGAGAACCGTCGGGGATTGATCTATAGTGAGTGGATTCTCACTACTTTCTTGCCAAGGAGGAGAAGGAGAGGCAGAATCTGAAGGTCAATTGTTTTAACGCTGCCGGGTTGTTCTTGAAGTCTTTGGGGTGAAGGTGGATTTGAAGGATATTTAACGTTTCTTTCTTCTAGATTGACTATACCCGGTTTGAATCTAAGCGGTCCTTCAAATTTTCCAAGATCCCGCTCACCCCAGAAGCAATTGTTATATTTAGGCGAGTTTTTGAGAATTTTGATCACTAACAATCTTGGAGCTGTTTTTGGTCTTGGCTGGGATAAGGCAAAAGATGCCAAGTCAGGATTTGAATGGAGGGCTCTAGCCTATCACCAAACTCCTTGTATCCCTTCTAAGGATGTCAGGGCGGGCGTTATCCGGAGTTTCAAAGCATGGAAAGAGTTAGGAACTCTTACGGCTTACCTGAGGTCTCTCAACAAACGTATTAAGAAAAGTTGAACTGACTTTGCTGACTTCTTCATCAAATATGGTGAATATTTGGAAATGCAGAGCTCAGATTGGGGCTTATTCTTTGCATAGGAGGAAAGATGGAAGATCTGGATCTTATCCAATGCATTTGATCAATCTTTCCTCTTGAGTATGCCATGTTATCCCAAATCGACATGCTAAGGAGCCTGATTTCCAAAACCCAGTTTAAGGGTACTAATTCAAGAGATCTCATATCAAGGCCTCCAAAGAGTAGTAGGCTGGAGTATGGAGGTGAAAAGGCTTTGGTTTGGACCATAAAGCACAAATTACAAAGAATTCAAGTAAGAAAGAGCAATCAGATGCTATTATTGTCACAGAGTTAGGGCATATTGCAAAGGATTGCCATGCTAAAGGAAAGATGCTGGAATTGCCGGAGCCGAAGGGCAAAGTAGCTAGAGCAAAAGCAAAATCTGAAAAATCCAATTTGGCGGCTTACGGTTTGAATCTAATCGAGTTTTTCGCTGCATGGCTGAGTTCACTACACTACCAGAGCAATTCCTTTTAATTTCCACAGGGCCTTTGGATGCCCAGTTAGGTGCCACACAAATCCCACTATGTCGGAGGGTCTGTTTGTATTCCGGTACCTACATAATGGCTTGAGAAGAAGCTGAAGTCCGGTTGAGGATGGTTTCTCTCATCAATTCAAGGCAAAGGTCTAGTCACCTTAGTTTAGGTGATGGCATGTTGAAAAGCAATGTGAGAGGCGTCATGTATGCTACGAGTTGGCAACAAATTTACTCTCTATTTATGGAAATGGATTTATTTGTGATTTATTTCTCTTTGGAGGTGGCAAGCGGAGTCATCTAATGCACATCCCAAGGATGATCAGTAACAGAATTGGCGCATGGCAGAGTTGCACAATGGGCTTTTACTAAAGGCTGCACAAGTTGGAGAAATATGAATCATCGGCTCATCCACCCGGCTATAATAGCCCGAGAGCTATGGCGCAGCAGGTTAGAGCTGAACAATTGCAGTATATCCACATGTTCTTGGGAAAGAGCCTCAGTGCTGGGGTTTGCCTAATTTGAAAGATGTGGATCTTCATTTAAAATTCGCTTCATTCTCTTATAGAAAGCAGTCCCAAGTTCCATATCCAAAGTTTAAGGCATAGAGCCTCTCGGTATTTGGGAAATCACATCCCTCGGATCTCTGTCATATAGAAGTCAAAAGCATAGGGCTCAGTGCTATGACCCTTATTGATGACTTCTCTCGCTTTGCCAGGTATTTCCTCTAATGTAAGTCCCAAGTCTTTGAATCATTTAGGAGAGTTTTGCATCGTGGTTGATAAACATTTTGAGATGACCATAAAATATCTTAGAAGTGATAATGGTAATTTAAGAGTATGTGTCTCAAGCTTTCTCAAACTTTCTAGATGCTTGAGGAGATAGAAAAGAGATAGTTTGTTCCCTATGCTCACCCTCAAAAATGGGGTGGGCGAGAGAAGAAATCATCATCTTAGATTTAGCTGAGATCATTTTAGCCTCAGGAGTCCCTGCAAAATCTTTTTTTGAGTGAGAACATTGAAATCTGCGGTCTACATCATGAGCGAGGGGGCTCCACTAAAGAATTTTAGAGATGCAGAAGCACCTTATGCTCTATATGGCAAAAGCGAGGATCTGTCACACTTGAGGACATTTGGATGTCTAAGCATTATGCCACTTTATCCATGGAGGAGGTCAAGAGTTGGGTAAGGCAGCATGATAGATCAATCAAGGCGTTTAAAGTAGGCTATCCGCTACAAAGCCTTGGTACCTACAAGAGCTACTCGATTACATAAAGGAAGATGTTCTCAATGAGTCTGTTCCTTTGTTGAACATGCAGTCACAAATGATGGCGTACCTTGGGATATCAATGATGCTTCCTTGTTTGACCGGGATTGGCAATCCATAATAATGATGAATATTACCGAGAAGAGCCACATTCATCAACTTTGCAAGTGTTTCCCTCATTGAACGATATTGAATACACCCGAGAAAGGCGAGGGGCAGAGGCGGGGGCAGGGCAGCAAAGGCATTTTGGAAGGCGAGGCGGGGAGCGAAAGGTATTTTGGAATCTTGGACAGATTGAAGTTCGGCGGCAGCCTCCTCAGGGATCTGAGGTAGGATGCCTCCCTTGAGTACATGATCTTTCAGAGCTTGAAACACCTCAAACATCAAATGTCGAGGAGACTTTACAAGAGTTAGAAGCTGCGCTCCAAAGTACTCTAATAGCCTCAATTGGCCTTGAGGGAATTAGAGGCTAGGATGCTTGATATCTTGAAAAGGTCCACAATAAGCATGTGGCACGTGGCCAAGATGCGTGTATGATACTCATGATCACAGTACATTTGAAGATGCATGCAAGGCTGACCATTGGAAGCGCCATGCAAGAGTCGGCATGCTTGACAAGGCAGAAACATGCGTTGATCCCACAGCTACCTCCCAGGTGCATGTCTTTCGCCGGTTGCCAAATGGGTTTTCAAAGGCTAAATTTCTTTGTGATGGATCTCTAGCTAAGCATAAAGCGGCTTGTAGCTAAAGGGTACTCACAAAAGTATGGGATTGATTATGATGAGGTATTTGCCCTGTAGCTCGTTTGTCCTCTATTCGGGCAATCATTGCATTGTGGCGCTGACTAAAGGCGGCCAATATTCCACATGGATTTAAAGGAGCATTCCTTCATGGGAATCTACAAGAAGAAGTTTTCATCTGCGGCAACCTCAAGGGTTTGCTAAAAGGGCAAGAACATCTAGTATGCGAGGTTGAAGAAGAAGCTTATAACTGACGAAACAAGAAGCCCCTAGATCTTTGGAATCGAGAGAATTCATGCCTTCCTTTGCATCACGAGTTTCAACAAAGCTCGGCCGGAACACTAACGTCTATGTTAGATGTGGTCCTAATCAAAGAGATTTGCATCATGGTTTGCTTGCATATGGATGATCCTCTTGGTGCCAGTAACCACGGCTAATAGATCAAACAAAGGTCACTCTTCTGAAAATTTGGTATAGGCCGATCTAGGACCTCACTTATATTTAGAGCTTGAAGTTTGGCAAATGCCCGGATAGCATCCTATTTATCTCCAAGGAAGTATATCAGGATATACTTCAAAAGTGGAGACTCATGAGCAATACCAAATACGGTCACAAATTACCTATAAAATTTAGGAGGTACTGGCTTCATCTTAGAATCGACGGCTAACTCTTGTGGCTTGATGCTATACCAAAGTCTCGTTGGAAGTCACACTCCTACTTAGGCTGCAACGACCTGATTTATGTTTTAGGTTTATCTTCTTTCGAGGATACATGCAAGGCCTACACAATTGCATTGGAAGGCCAAGCATGTCGTACAACCAGTTACGTTACAAGAAGGATTATTTCTGAGAGAAAATCAGAAATTGATATTTGCACCGTCTTTGTTGATGCTGATTATGCGGTTGTAGAAGACACTTTCGAAAGTCCTAGCAGGGATCATGTCTTCACTTGGGCCTAATGTGTGTTCAATTGGATGTCAGCGACAAACCCTTTGTTTCTATCAGCACTAAAATTTCGTTAAAGCCCCTTCGGTGAAGTCACGAGAAGCACTGATTCTGAAGTTGTGGAAGGATCTTAAGTTCCTCTGAAGCCCTGAGAATTAATATGCAGTAATCGAGTACTATTCAGCTAGTATTCAATCCGGTTTTCCATGCAAGGAGCAAGCATCTTGATGCACATCTTCTCTTCGCTTGCGAGAGCGGTTTTGTGAAAGCCTTACGAGTTGGTTTTGTCTTCTTTGTTCAGCTGTCGGCTTCGCGGTGTTTGCAAACCTTTGGCTAGTGCCAAACTAAAATAAGTTCAAGGAGCAGCTAGGATGAGTGAAATTCGAAGCAGGGAGGCAACATCTTGTGATGGCTGAAAATTTTGAAGTCCTATAAGGTTTAAAAGGGAGAGTGTTGGAACATGTTGTTGTGATAATAACCCTATGTGGACGTTAGTCACTTAGTCAACATGTATGGTCAAAGGTCAAAGTCACATGGGAGCTAGGTAGGTGAAATCACATGTTAAGACTAGTTAGGTAGTCACATCATAGTTAGGTAGGAAGTCTCTTATCATATATATGTAACATCAACGTGAAAGAAAAAGTGGCTCATGTTTCCATTTCTCTTTCTCTCTCTCCTCCCCGATCCTCCCTTGGACGCTACACCAAGCCCTCAGGAGATTAGGAAATACACTTATAAATGAGACTCTCAAGCCATTACCCCTCGTTTTCCTCTTTGTAGACAGCTTCGGATCTATCCACGGTGTGATGGAGTCATACATGTCTAGAAATCATCAAACTTGGCCGCCCGCTTATTACATGATTATTCTGAGTTGAGAGTAGGTGGAACATGGGTCCTAAGTTAGATATTGGAACAAAAGCACCTTGGTCAGGGCCTTATTTGCTTTTAGGTGCTTGAGATCGGCTGATAGCGGAGGTGCTTGGAGAGAAGCGGGAATTTCCCCGATGATCAGGTTTTGTGAATTGCTTCCGGATCCATTTGGAAATGGAATCTTAGTTCTTACCTTGGTGGATTTGAGGTCGGCCCGAAAAGGTATGTTTTGCTCGAGCTTTACACCTTTATCCATGCTTGTCAGCTTTTTTTTGTACCCCAATATCAGCAGACCCATCTATCTTTCTGAGACTTGCCAGTAAATTATGGGAGTAATAGAATTGCTGCCTGCTTTAGCAGATGTATGGGGCGGATCTTTACATCACACGGTCTATCTTTGTTCCTCCAGATAGATCGGTGTTCTTCAATAATTCCTTTCCTTAAATACAAGCGTTTCTTGTTGTCACAGTGAAGATGATGTGTTGCCAGATCGGTGCATCTCTCTCAAATCTAATTCTAGATTAATCACGATTAATATAGGCTTGCCCATGAGCAAAAACGATGATGCTTGTCCAGAACTATTTTTGTCTGTGTTAACCAAAGGCATTTGTCGGGCGATTGTTAGAATAAAGAAAAAGCAAGTCTCAAAGAGTTGCCCGTCGATTGGATAAAGTAAATGGTGTATTTTGAAGTTTAACTGAAAGTCTACCACGAGAAATAGGATATATATGAGGAGAAGTTGAATTTGCTCCAAATGTCCCGGTGACATATCTCCTCACGGATCATGTATGACAACTCCTTTTTGCCATCCGAAATTGCTGACCCTGGCCTGTAGCTCCCCTTTTTGAGGTGCAATATAGCCGGTAGTGTACGGTGGTCATATAGAAGAAAATCATTTTAAAACAGCATCGCCGAAGAATGACATCATTTTACGATTATATAATCAGCGGCTGAAATATCGTTTTAGCTTTCTAGAATTAGCGGTCTAAAATGGATTTATTGAAGTCATCCACATGCATATTAAGAGATGCGAGGAAGATACACTCACCTTTTCCTTGGGTTGCCAAGATCTCAGCGGGGAATGAAGTCCGGTTAATATCCATTGTGATGCGAAACAAACTAAATGTATGATGCTCGGTACATCTCAGGAATTGAAGACTACAAGTTGTGCAAGTTCGGATCAGATGCATTTCACTACGGTGCAAATTCGTTGTACATCAAATGTATGCCACAAATGTGGCGATTTGATTGATCATCTAGCGTTGCTGTCTTCCTGCGCAACTAGCTTCTAGAATTGCGATTTAGCCGGAAGTCCCTATGACCACAAAACACTTGCCACTAAATGGGTGTTCATTATTTACAAAGTGAACAATAGGAGAGTTCACGATTCAATAAGCTGCCTTGTTAAGCCGTAGGAACTCATCATAATATAATCTTTGCTACAGGTGGTTGCTTCGCTGGTGTGGGTTAATCATTGAGTGCCAACATTGTTGTAAGATTCTGAGAGTTTGAAATAGTCAGTGTGATGTCGTCCTCACAGTTATAATATCTATAACGCTAAGCCTTGATCGTTACCTGCAACCAAGACAATGCCTTCCTGCATGCGGTCGGAATATATGCATTGAGTAAAGAGAATCTTTCTGTACCCCATCAATGAAGATTGGCTGGAGTAAGCCGTTTGTGGATACATCTCTGCTATATGGTCATAAATCTGCTTGAATTAATCTTCATAACACTTCATACATTTTTCTTGCTTACGTGGCATATGTTTGGAAGTCCAGGAATTCGGGAGTTCTGGGGCGAATTGTCGTATTCTTGGTAACCCAAAATTTGTCGGTTTGTACCATGATGTGTGTTGCATGGGGCGTTTTTTCTATGGCGATGAAATACTGTTGACTTTAAAATGTGAGATTATACGGCGATTATAAAAGTCAAATTATTAGCGCATATGGAACATTTGCCACATTTCTGAATCAAAGGTGCACCATCTAGAATGAGGAGACTAAAAGAGCCTTAGTGCATTGGTGTTTGGAAGGGAGAACAACTTCTTGCATAGTAATATTATGTTACGTGGTATTTTGAAGTAGTCCTATTGCTGCAACCACTTCATGTATCTCTAATAGCGACCATTGTGGTTCTTTAAATCCTAGCCGTAATCGCCCAGAAATGTGACCCGGTATCGAAGATAAAGATCTCTCCATCTTGGCATCCCTTTATGTATTGACGTACATCATCTCTTGTTGTTCTTTTTCTTACAACAAGCACGGGCTAAAAGTGGTTGTACTTTATTTCTAAGTGTTTGCTGAGATTTGTTCATTGGCGAAATGTATGCCTCATAATTATTCGATATAAGTAACATTTATTGGTCACGGCGCACTTGGTCTTAGAAATCCTCCAGGTGATTTACGATCTGATTTGTTCGCGTGCATTCTTGTGCTGCCAGAAAGTGCAATGGAAGACTTTTGACTCAGGGTCGCTTACGTATGAACTGGGAACATTAGCGAGCACCTTCGGTTGAAGTATACTGGCCTTTATAGTCCATATTTAGGGCGTATGTTTGGGAAGCTGTTGCCGTTAGTCCGTTTGAATGTCCGGCTTGTTGATTAGCAGTTGTTGATGGTGTTTTGAAGTGTCGAAACTTGCTGTTGAGGTGTTATTGCCTTTCGCGCGTCCTTAATTTATATCTGATATTGAACTCTATCTGTTCCTTTATGTAGATATAGGCGCAGGCCGCGAAGATGTCTGCTTGTTGCGGCAATGTCAACATTGATGTGACAATCAATTGTTTCAGCGAGAAGGGAGAGTCACGATGCTACATTTTGTATCTTAGGTTCTCCTTCCGGTGTGCACATACTCTCTTGAATCTATATCGTTAGTATTGGTAGGGATATTTCCGGCCTTTTACCGTTTGTAGCGTGTGGGATGGTGATGGATCATATGCTTTCCTCCACGGCAGTTAATTCCGGGTTCTATAGGTTTGAATTTCCTGTGAAATAGGCGGGTCATCATTTCTAATGGTATGTATTACCTTGTTTTGAGGTCCAAGTATGCATGTGGTAACCCCCATACGAAACTCTACTACATGGATTATGTACAATAATTGGTCCAAAATCATTATGGAGCAATTTCTTTAATTATCATGGTAGAGCATGAAACGGTAGTACAACTATAATTGAACCTCGGTAGGCGTTTGGCTGTTTTACCAATGCCAGTTGTATCTCACGGCCCGGTCGGGGTTCATTGTCATAGTGAGTGAAATTCCCTTTGCCCTTGCAAGTGCAAGAGCATCAGCGACTTATGCGAACACCATGCCCTTAGACCAGGAATGGCGGTAGGTCTTGCTTCGGTGGAGTCGCGCAAATCGTCCGTTGTCTTCATCACTAAAATGCATCATCGATTCAATTACGGTGCTCTATTGTTTGTAGCCATTGGTGGCTATGTAGCCTGATTTTTCTTCCTCAATCCTTGAATACATATCTACAATGTATTCCTGCGTTAATCTCCCAACAACGGGTACCCTATCTTACATAGGGTACGCCTATACCAATCAATTTCGTGGTAATTCATTAGGTGGATGCGCGCCTGGTATTACATGGTGGAAGCGAAGAGAGTGTTGGGAGGGCTCATATTGAGGAATCAGGATACTAATGTAGATTGGTAGTTCTTCTTTGTTAACCAAAAACCCGAAACCATAAGTTTGGGCGATGCGTTCATGAACTATGGCGTGCTTTACCGTTCGTCCGCTTACCAGTTCAAGCACGGCCCGTGTGTTTGCATGTCCTAACTCTCTTGATCGATACGCAATGGTTTCGTTTGTAAAGCACGATCCTGTATGCATTACCCAAGGAATAGACAATCTTTGCGCTGGGAGCAGCGGTGACCTTTCATTCTCATCATGCAAATACCCGGTCGCGAGGAGGTTGAATTACGGCAGATGTTGGAAATATTTGATGATCGTTCTACCCATTATTTACCTTGAGGGCGGTGATTACCTTAATCTTACAAACTCTTCTTCTACACGAATGTGATGAAGCCGGAACAATCGGTTCGATCTGCGACTTGCCACCTTACTCCTCGTTCATAATAGATGCGTGAAAGCATGGATGGAATAGCGAGGAGTAGCGGTAACATCGTCGTCCGGTAATGCAATGATTAGGCCCGCTCACATGCGGCGGGTTTTGCATGGCATATATGGCATTTACTGTTCCCGCGTCAAAGCGACAAATTATTGCTTTGCATATGCATTCTTTCTATCGAATTCGCGCCAGCGTACGCAGAGATGTTCTTGCGGTTTCTTCATGAAGTTCACCATTACTCCTGAAAAGTTGCAGAATGTGCTTGCCTTTCTAGAGGTTCCTGTGAGGATGTTAAGGTAGTGTCCTCCTGGCAGGCTGTAGGTTAGTGGTGCTCTCACGTTTACAGCATAGCTTGCTCCTCTCGGCTGACTCCATGGCATGATACTCCATGTGATCATCTTCCTTTCGGTTTATGAGTATTTGGTTGGATTTGTCCATCGAGAGCTGCTGACCCAGTTGTCTTGCATATTCTCTCATCCTTTCTTTCAAGCTTCCTTCCTATGGTAGAAGGGCTTTATACCATCGTCGTTTTTCCTCATTTCGTTTTGACCTATTAAGCTCGGTGGAGAACATTCTCCAGAGAGTTTAAAGATTCTGTGGTCAGAATATAATTGGTTTTCGATGTCGCTGAACTCGTTACCATTGTTGGTAGAAGCAGAAGTTCTTGTACATTAAAAGAGTTCTTCTGAAAAGTTTAGAAGTATTGTAGGTATGAGAACATGCACTGATTTTCCCAGTCCTCGATGAAGATTCTCGCGAGTTTTCTATCCATAGATCTATACTTGGTTTTAGAGTCCACTGGCTTTGGATAAGTGCTGATGCTGGCATTCAGCTCTAAGTCAGGATTAAAGAGAGTTCTTCGAGATTTACACTTGTGGTGCAACACGCTGGTTTCACCTGTTGGCAGGTATAGAGATTGATACAATTAAAGCCTCAGTGTGGATTTATGCTTGAATATTCTGCATGCTTTCTGTTTAAAGGCTTCCTTGTCCTCTGTTGAAAGCCTGCATACCAGGTAAACCTCTCCATTTAGTGTAATCTTTTTTGGTTCTTGAGAATATTCTTTAGGTAGGTCAATTCTGTCCTATGCTTTGGCATGATGCCTCGAATCTATCGAGTGGATTCAAAGGTTATCCATTGCTCATCAAAGAAAGGATGGCTCTGTAGCTTTCATGGTAAGCACCACAAGGAGGGCTTGAGCGGATATTATTAAAGAGGCTAAGTAATGGGAGTTCAAATATTAATTTGTAGGCTCGAGGAGAACCGAGTGCACATGCATTGATTTAAAATGATGAAGCCGTGAAGACTTGAGTTTACATTAAAGGAATACAATGGCCACAAGATGAAGATATACACCAAACATTATCATGCACCAATTGACATTCTATAGGTTAATGGCGGTGTAGAAAATAGGCGTCATTTGGACTTATTCCATCGAGAAAACCCAACTATTCAAACAAAAGCGAAATCTAGAAGTGATTATCAATGAATAAATTACACATGCACCTCAAATCTTCAATTCAATCTTACATTTATTTCCTTTTAAATGATGATAGCGAGTGATGATAATGCTCTTCTGCTTGCACGGGAACAACATTTGTAGTATTAGTACCATATAGCCTACTGCGTTTGTAATTTTTTCCTTATGAAGCGCGTACCATGGGCAGGCTTCGGCTATTCAAACAAAACCAAAATCCTAAATGACGGAATATGATTGGGCCGAAGGTACACATGCAAGCACCTCAATTCTTCCAATTTCTTCAATTTTTCGCCATTTGTTCAACCTTTGGGAACAAAAATATTTCCTTTCACGTAAGCGATAAATCTTGTGATGTTCTCTAAGCACGAGGAGAACTGATAACAATTGCGGTGTAGAAAGTTAGTACCATATGTAGGTTAATTTTCGGACATATGCATGCATGAAGCTCATTTAAGCTTCCTTCATTCATCATAAAACTTCAATTCATCAAAATAGGAGACATACCGCGATAGCTCAAATGTGCCTCAAATAAATTTCACGGTTAGTAATTAATGCGTTTCTTTACTTCTTATCCTTGATAATATCTGTTCATGCGTTAGGTTCAAAGCATTAGGGAAGCGATGAAACCGCCGATATTTTCCTCAAATATCTTCCTATATAACTCTGCATTTTACTTCGATTTATTGCCATCTTGCTTTCAGAGCTAATCTCATCTAATAGTCATTTAGTGTTCTAGAAAGTATTTACGCACAATGTAGAATTTGTCTCATTAGTATGGCGTGTAGCCTAACGAGATAGGTTGATCGCATCACGCATATAACCATCGATAGTAAGGCAACATCCTGATAGATCCACCATTAACTCTCGACCACCTTCTGCGCATCGATCGTCACGGGCTAATACGGACATCCCTCACGAGCAACCCTTTGTTCGGCTTAATCACGGAATTGTCATATCGCTTTGCCGATCATTGTTCACTTTATCGAGGCGTTCAATGCTTCTAGGTCCTTCGCACTTTTTTTCCATCATCGCCGATTTTTTACTTGCCACATTATCGCAATTTAACTTTTCTTATCACGGGCTTCACTTCACCAATGACCCATATTGCTCACACGTGGCGTATTTTTACGAGCCCATAAAATCAATGGTCTGGAAGACTATGACACATAATACACCTCTAAAATCAATGGTCTAGATAGCTAATGGAGCTCATGGAATCTAATGGTCCACCTGATGACATTGGTGCATATAGAAATCAGGCAGAGATCAATATAAATATGCTTAACGCAGTATGTAACTACCACATATTTATATACAAGTTTTTTAATGTATGAATGGGTATGTCACTTATGGTTAATGAAGATGCGGAATTAGTCAAGCTTAAACATATCGGCATCTAAAAGTTGAGTGTCAAGCATTAAGTTAGAAGAAATCCAATATCCACGGTGGAAGTTGTATCAATCAACATTCATGAAGTTTTTATGTATTTCATAGTCTTTCTCTAAACATATAGTTCGAGAAATCAGCAATATCCACGATTAGAAGTTGCATCAATTGTCGACATTGTCATAAAGGTTACGGTAGCCAATTTTGTAGTCTTTCTCGAACATATAGTTGTCTACTACTTAACAATCTACAATAAATAGTCCTTAGGTAAATTCCTAAAATTCTAATTGTTGAATCAAATGGAAGTATTGCGATGCATGAAGTATCATTTCCACTCATTTAAAAGAATTGAATATAGTAGTGTCTTTTAAATGCATCTTATTTGAGGATTTTACCTTCTCGATTATTTATCTAAAATTTGAATCCATTGCTTGATAGCTATTATTCAACATCTTGGAATAGGGTTGAGGAGTTGCATTCTGATTCCTCCTAATTCTCTTGTTAAAATGCTAATTATGGCGTCTTTCAACCGGTTAGAAGATTCTCTAGCGTTCAGGGAACCTCATCATTATTCATTAGAACTTCTCCATCCACATAATAAGAGCGATCAATAATAGGTGGGAAGTGTCATCTTTAAACTTCTTTCTAACAGTCCATAATGGCCTTCTTTGGAAACTTCAAAATTGCTGGCATTGGTAATTCTTTGGGCCAGGGAACTCTACTCAAATAGCATAATAAAGCAATGCCCAGGTGCTGCAATGTTTTATGGATATCCTGACGTTGGCGTTCCAATCTTGGCCATTAAAAGATATATGTGCCGTGAACTAGTGAAGATCTTTCTATCTTATAGAAGGCCCGGAGTCACCCCGTAACCAATATTGTGTGGTTCCCATCTCCACGACATCTAATCAAGCCTTCGCGAGGAATTCTAAGAGTAATCAACTGTGTAATTGCACTCACTTGTTGATGACATGAAGGTTGCCGTGCATGTTTGGCAATGTGTAATTCAAAATTGGGAATGAGTACACTCCATCTTTTTGACAAACATTTTATCTTTTGTTGAAGTTCACTTTCACATCAAAATCACCTCTTGTTATTTTAACATCTAGTAATCTCCGGTTGAAAAAGTCTTTTTTATCCCAAGGTGCCTAAATCTTATGTGCATATTCTTGGCAAGCTTCGGTATTATAAAAACATCATGATGGCTTGCTTACGGATCTTGTGAAGCAGTCTCTGCTACCTCTACCAAATTTATTACCCAGCCGTCTCTAGACTCCAAAGTAACAACACGCATTACTTCATAAGGCACATTGCCAAAATAGAGCGAAGTTAATAGTACCTCAAAGGACCTTATTGAGAAAAACACATAGATTCATAGCAGACTATGCATGCGCCAATCCTTAGGAACAAGCTATTCTTAATGTGGGCCTTTATAGATGTAAATGCACCAAATTCTGAATTTTTCTTCAATTAGTTTTTGTGAAAGAGATGAGCATGAACGTTATATGTTTCGTGGGTCAAAGTGAAAGTATATTAAAAGTTCAAGAATAAACAATCAAATGAAGTCATTTTCGAGAGAACAATAGCCAGATTTTATTAGGGGATTGTAAGTCAACATGGTCGAATAAGTTTATTGGACATTACGCAAAATCAATTATTGAATTTGGAGCCATCAGGTTTGTGGAAAACAATTGTTCATCGGGGACACAATCCCATTTGTGGCTTTGTAGTACTTTTCAATGCAGCGAAATTAAATGAGGACCGATTAGCATTGTACTTGCTTATGTGTACAAAGCACAATGCTTGTTTATTCAAGCTGGGAATGACTATCATTGCTCAATCGAGGGTAAACTATTCTATACTTCATTGATTATTAAGGACATTGTTGGTTCTAACATATTGGCAAATGGAGGATAATTGCTTGCCTCGATGTACTACTACTTCAATAGATGATAGACAGGGAGCGAGGGCCCTTCTTCAGAATTATACCATTAGCAAGGCATGGCAAAGATGAGAAGCCCCATTTGGAAAAGCAATGATGAAAGCAAGCGTAACAGATCTTTGGAAGCGATCGGTGAAGCAAATTTGTAACAACTACATCACCGCACAAAATGCTAGAATGAGATGGAATGAGAAACAACGTAGAGGCGGCATCACATAATGCGGCTCAAAGAAATCTGCGAGATAGGACAAAATTAAATCCTATGTGAAAAAAATATAGAAATTCATATTAATAACAGAAATACGCCCAATGCCGTTGATCTCGGTCTTTGATTTCAATAAGTCATGTTTGCACATCAATGTAAGCATGGGTTGTCTCAACTGGAGCAAAGTTAGGTTAAAATGGAAGGCTTAAACAGATTGTTCATATGGCAAACTTAGGGCCAACAAAAGTTTTAATTGTAGATCTATATGCATGATTGTTCTCGTGGACATAAAAGTTGTATTTTGAAAGATTGAGCTGTGCAGCTTGGTCAAAATGTAAACAAGTTGTTGCTGGAAGGTTTATGAAATAATAATGTTCTGCAGCATCTCTTTAAACAACCCAAAATTTTGCAGGCTTCTGAACAAATGCAATCTCAACTTAGTGCTCAAAAACTTTCCATCATGTAACCCGACATCTCTCACCAGCAGAAATAGTAAACGAAGATTTTACTGGGAATTATTCGCGGCCAAATCAAGAAACTCTGCTTTAAGAAGGTAACTCCCACAGAGCTCACACTGCTTGCGTCAATTAAAACTGCAGAATCCGTCTTCTCAAATTCATCTGCCCTGCCCTCATTTTCAATGTAAATGTGCATCAATCTCAAAGGAACAAATCTGGTAGGGGGCTCCGGCAAGATCAAATAACAAAACAGAAACTGAAAAATGCTTTACATTAGCAAGACTTCCTAAACATAGGGAATAAAGTTTTGACTTAAAAATAATTGCGAATAAATGCTGCAAAATGGAAACTATAGTGCCCATAAACGCATCCACAAGGACAAAGATCCTTCCAGCATTCCGTTATTAGCTGTTGCCATTGGAGTGAGGTAGAATGCCTGATAGCGGTTTACTTTGTTGTTCAGATATGCATCCTCAATCTTCACATGCTTTCTTCAAAGACGCCTAGAAAAACCAAGTAATTTGTATCTTCTGAATTAGGATGACATCATGGCCGTTAGAAATGAAAAAGTAAGAACCAAAGATGCATAAAGATGCTAGACTTGTAGCAGACTACTTAACACAAAATGCCTAAATGTCACGTATTTGGAAACTGCGGGTAAAGTTGATTTTCCACAGAAATCTTGGCAACTGTCAGCGCATCAGATTATGGTGGACCATCTTTGTCAAAACAGAAATAATCCCATCCTGAAGGTCCATGGAAGAAGGCCCAATTCATGAAGGATCCCAGCAAATGTTGTTAGCGGGCCAAAGATTAAGTGCTCCTGAAAGACCAGGAGCCTGGAGACCACTAATTCTCAACTCCCTCTTTCCAGATAATTGCTGCGGTCATAAGAACAAGAAGCAACAATGCATCCGCTTCAGATGAGCCCAATCGATTGGCCATACAGGGCCATCATGCCCTCAGACAAAATATTGAGATTCCAACATCATAGCAAACTAAAGAAAGAAGAGAAGGTCCCCAAAACCCCAAGCGTCCACACCAATACAATGCATTCTATTCTTCAGCATGTTGGTTGATCAAGTCAAGAACTCTGCGTATTAGCACCCAACCCAGAACCACTGCTGTGTATCCAGCTAACAGCACAGTTCAAGAAGAACCAAGTGCGACCCAACGCGCCGTTAAAGTAGCATATACCATAAATCTACCGCGCACCGTAAACGAGAGAGCAGTTTCCGCAAGAATTTTTGCGGGCTTGTCTCTTGGAAAAAAGATTTCCTTGCCGATTTAGAGCGTTCACGAATGTTCATTCTTGCAGCGAACAGAAAGACATCATATTCATCTGAATATCCCAACCATTTATCGCCCAGACAGCTAATAATCTCCTTAGTTTCTCAATACATCCTATATGTCTTTTTGGCATCAGATCAGCTGTACTGTATCCGCGGACAAATACACCATGGACAATTCAACTTGTTGCCAAACCTGTTAAGAATGTCATGCGTCCAGAGTCTAAGTATTGGTTGAACTATCGGTATTAGAAAGGTTATCTTCATGAATATATCTGCAACCCAAGTGTCACTTTAGTAGCACTTTAGGATAACTTACCCGAGATGGTATCTATTACATGGAAAGATTGCACCCACACTCCAGTCAGGCAGTAGCTTGTTTCAGTGTACCATCATGGTGGCAGAAGTCACAAACTGAGCATGCTGTATTAATATATAATCATGATTCTGACCAAATGTAACTGGAGCAAAAGGACACTACAATTAAATGAGCAATTAAAGATACGAAAGGAGGGATTAATTGCATTTATACCATTCAGCAGAAAGCGATTTATCAAAGCTTATACTTGGGGTTCTACAGCACATCTTAGCCATTTCTTGAGAACATTTGCAGAAGCACGTAAAGAGCTCGAGCAAAATCACGAATATCATCAAACCTGTGGCGGTTTAAGTAGACTGCTAAATGACTCCTGAAGCCAGGTTCAAGAATGTAGTAAGTATATAGATACCAAACATCAAGGTAGAATAGAATTGCCTCCATAAAAACTGGATTAACTCCACTAAACCAATAGTAACATCCGTCGTTGATGTACCTGGCTCCAACCTTGTTGCTGCAGAAGCCAATGATCACCCACTTAACCGCGGTACGGCTGGACAATTGCAGGAGGTTGAGGACATAAGAATTACAATCGCCGCTACGGCAATGGTTACGAAATTCCTGCTCATATCAGAGCCATTACTTTATGACCAGCATGAGGCCACATTGTCTTCTGTGCATCATAATGCGGCTCCTGCAATTTTGAGAGGAAAACATGATGCAAAATGATAAAAATAGCATATCAACAATCACAAAAGAACGGTGTGTTAGAGGCATGTTTTCCAAATTGAAGCAAATCACTTAAAACAATGTGGTGAACTTCTGTTGTCTAGATTTATGTAACCCAACTTTGGAAGTCCGATGAAAAGCACCTGGCGAGTAGCTCTGTTTTTACGTGTAACTACATTTTGAATGGCACAAAGTAGCACTATAAGGATATAGAATAACAGTGGACAAAACAGAAACTTTAGCATCATTAAAGGCCCTCTTACAGATTGCGGCCTACATTCCAGAAGCACATCTATCTGATGCTCCTGGCTATATATTCAAATGCTATTTATGGAGTCTGTAGCAAAGCTTGAGCAAGCTCAACCTCCCACCCATCGTATCAATAAATGCAAGATCCAGGATGCCTGACTAATAGAAGCTATGAAGGTGGACCCGACGAAATTGTAGTGATAGATAGGCAGCATTACCTTAAAGTTTGGATCTTCTCAACCCTAAACCTCAGCATGTGTAGCATAACAGGGCAGCTCACAACTAGAAAGAGTCGAAAATGCAAATCCAGCATAGAAGAATAGCACAAAAGATTTTGAAAATAAGAAACTTTCTGTGCAGAACTGGCAGCATAAAGAGGAAGATCTATTTCAGACCTGGAAATGTTGGAATGCAGGCGGTCAGAAAAAATGGAAGTATATTTGCCGTAAGAAGAATCCACGGACTAATATTTGGCAGAAAAAAACAGTTGAACTTAAAGATAATATCAAGTCGACGTTGCCCTGTGTCCAAATTCTTGGAATTCTTGGAGCGTGCTCTTCATCTCTTTTAATAAAACTTCCAAATGCGCTATATGGGGAGCGTTTTCTAAACCAAACGGCCTTCTAATCATCAACGACACTACAACTATACTCAGCGGGACTTTGGAAGCTCTAAAAACGCCACAAACAAATGAACGGCCATAGCCAGAAAATCCTTTTTAGGTGTAAATCCAGCACCATGCAGAGACCCAACAAACAGAGCCTCAGACCTTTAGCATTCCTGGGTATAGCACCAACTAACACCAAAAGCAAGAAACATAAAATGTTACCTAATGCAGCCCAACCTGTATGAAATTAGCTCTAGGAAATACATGCCGGGTGCTTGTCTGCGGTAAGGGTGACTGGTGATACTTGTTTTAAATCCTCGGTGAAGAAAGAAAGATTATATTAACGTCTACGAGGCTTGGGTCTATGGACCAAATATACATCAATCATGTCCAGCTAGGGGCGCATTTGCAGCCACCTAGAGATATTATAAAAGAGGAAAAACTAAAACAATGAGAGATTAAGAAACTTTTGTGCTGTACGGGCTCAAAGTATATAAAGTAATGTCAGACTTGTTTTCTCTTGAAGGACTGTATGTTTATCCTTTACCGTCCGCTTTCTTCTTCTCGACACTTTCATGGTGACTCCTTTTGAGATTGGATGAGATGGTCAGGAGAGGAGCACATGGATTTATTATCATTATCACCTCAATGAGAAAGAAAGTGATGTCCAGTCTTTGCGTGGGATCATTTTTCATGTCAGCTCTTCCCGGCTTGCTCCTTTAATAGATTTCTTCTATGTCTGATCATTTGGTGAAGAAAAGAGCTATACATTCGATCCTCATAGGCGTCAGTTTGGAGAGGAAGTAGAGTTCGAAATAGGCAATGGAATGCACTTACATATTTCATAATAAATTTGGACATGTAAAGATGAAATGTTCCTCTAGGCTGATTACATTCAAGTGACATAGTCTGCTTGTGTGATTCTTTTCGGCGCTCCACCTTCGGTCTACTATGCGACCGGCTTACGATCTACGGTGAGATGAACCACTGAGCTAGCAGATAGCATGTCACCTTAGCCAATGCGAGAGTGAATATTCAAATATCTGATGCATTTCGATGAGGCTCATCTTCATTGATCTCAAAGTGATCTTTGTAAAATTGCATCTTGAGTAGGAAGATCGCAGGGTTAACCATGTCCTTGATATGTATAAAATTTCGGATCGTCTTGGTATGGTGGTTCTTCTCCTTTCAAGTCTCTTTTTTGCTCGGGTTTCTGGCCCGTATTATTTGCGGCTACATTGCTTATGTTGAAAGGGAGGCTGACTTTCCCAAACAAATCCTAAGGAAGCTGACTACCATTCGCGATGCTGGCATTATAACATTCTCCTTTTTCGGCGGATCTTTGGAGCTCTTGAGAGCAATCCATGGGCTTTGCATTGGCCTTCTGGCTGCGAGGGACAGAGTTGGTGCACTTTATGCAAAAAGGAGACTAGGCGGAATCTTTAGCGTCGGTTAGTAGTGGTGAAAAGATGCCAATATGATTGAATGTGCTTGCAGAGATGCTTTGCTCATAAAATCATTTTTGAATTGAAAATAAATTCTTGATCTTTCTATATGACCCATTCTTTGGAACGTATCATTCCCACATCAAAGCTCCATATAAATGGTGGTCTAACTAAGGTAGTGAAAAGAGATGAATCTTTAACAGGGACATCACGAAATCTGCTTTAAAACATTTCTTCTACAGCATTTACTGTGAGGCATAATACCTTTATTGAGCACGTCATATCTTTAGCGTCTTTCATGCTAAAGCCGGGACCCTTAAATTGCACCCCTAAGTAAGAAGTATAATGAGACCACTTCCACTTGTTGATTCATGAAGAAGGCTGCTGCGATGCATGCAAGCAAGTGATGTGTTTAGAAAACCATCTTTTGTTTTAATCCAAGTTCACTTTAAAGCTCTCTTTGGTAGCCAAAAATTCTCAAAAAGTGCCATTAAATGATCTTTGAAGGCCCTCGAGGAGAAAGAAGATATAAGTACCACATCATCAGCATATAGAAGGATGGATATTAATACGTCATCGGCTAAAAGCGAGATCCAGAGCACCTCCAAAAAGTCTTTGCTCTGAAGCTTTCCATTTCGTCAATGTACACCAGAAGAGTGTAGGGGATAGGGACAGCCACGTTTAGCTTTAATTGTCTTTGCTTATGTCATCAGATAGCCCGGGCACTTTAATTCTTCCCAAAACATTTTTCTGCAGAGCATCAAAGCGGCCCATATGACTTGATCGACAATCCAAGAAATTCGATAAAGTCTATGAAATAGAAGATTAGAGGGCAGTATCAAAGGCTTCGGAAATCCACAAGCAACAATAAACTTTGTTTTTCTTTGCTTTGCTTCCTCAATGATTGGCCGTGGGTAAAGATAGCGATCTATTGTTGAGAAGTTCCTCCGAAACCGGCTGGCCCTTTGCTCTAAGGAGATTTATCTCGCATATTCTTGATAATCAAGTCAATGCACATCATATAATCTTGCATGACATGTCAATCATTATAAAGTGGTAGTTGTTTGGATTCATTGGGTCTCCGACGCTTAAAAATTGGCTTGATGATATTAATGGTCCATGCTTTTGAGCTTGAGCATTATCTCATTGAATAAAATCTTACTTACACCAATAGAGCAAAGATTATCCATTCCATGGATCAAAATTCATACCGCAAAATCCCTCACGAAATCTTTTGCTTTTCGATTGATTTCCAGTTGCTTATAGCTTCTCGGATAAGGAAGTGGAGAAAGAGAGGAGGATTGAGTGGGGCTGCAATCAATGTCGAAACCGTCACCTTTGCTTTTCCCATCTAGGGCGTTCGATAAGCTGGTCCACACTTTTGGGTCTTTAAAGAGCCAAATCAGTTTAAAGACATGGAAGCTTGCGCCAAAATTTGAGATTTAATGCGTAAAGCATGTTAAGCATGTCTTCCCTCACACTTTATATGCTCTTTTTTTCATGCTTGGATCAACTTTTGTATGCTTTCCTAGTGGCAATAGGCGGCAGAAGAGCGGTGCCAACTCTTCCTTGAGAACAGCACGAAGATTTTGCATTCTTACGTCATACCAAAGTGTTTTGAGGCATCGTACTTGCGTCGTTCTGAAGGAACAAAGCTTGTGTGGGAAAGTTTTGGTGTATAGCGAGATGTGAGCAGCGTGGCCTTTTCTTCCACATTGCGAAGATATGGATGTCCTGATAGGTATTGTCAAGCTCAAGGTTATAGATGAGATCAGCAGTGGGTCAAACTCAAAGCAGTAGGGTGGTTCACGCGAGACAAGCTTTGTCCAACTCAAAACTGTATTGCAGGCAAAGAGGAGAGGAGAATGGTCCACAGGTGGGTGGTTGAGTGGGCGAAAACTTCACCGATCTCTTTGCCAAAGTACGGAAGATCCCCATCCGGGATAATCCACTACACTATGCAGCCACTTTGAGGATTACGGGTATAGTTGGATGAACGACGATGTTGCATCCCATTGTAAATGACAAGATTATGCATCTGTCCAAATTCAAAAGGAAGTGCCCATATCTAGTAATCTCCGGCGTTACCATCGACTAACTTTAAGCATGGTATGGGTTTCAGCGAGGAGATAAGGATGGCGATGAGCGAGGATCACTTTTCAAAATCCATCAATTGAACTTGGGCGTCCATTTCGCATTAAAGTCACTTACGGCGAGAATTTGCCTCGCTTAGAGAATTCAATGATATCGTAAAATAAAGCCATGTAAGGAGAGCCTTCTTGGGTATCCACATCGGCTTATAATCGGAGATTTTGAGAGTAGCAATGCGGCCCGGTGTATATGTAATCTGCAAGGAGAGTTCTTACATCTTGACCCACAAAAACGCTAGCTGCTTCATCGCGCACTGGAAATGATTCACGATAATTACGGTTGTAAAGGGGCGCTACCCTCCTGATCCTCGTTTACTTACCTTTCTTCTTGCGTCACGTAGGCGAGGTCCCGTGTAACTTTCGACACATCACGGGAGACTTTGTTCACGTTGTTTCATGTGTTTACGACAAAAGATAATATCTACATCTTTGACAAGGTCCATAAGACCACACGGATCGATCTTAAGGTCCCATTACGGTTCCATCGCTTAGCCAAGGATTTGATGGTCTCATAGACCCTTAGTTCCTATTTGTGGATCTTATGCGGATGATGACTAAAGGCATCTCTATAGAGCGGCCCATTTGGATTTGGATCTTTTAGAATGCAACCTCTTGCCGGAACTAAACTTTGAAGTACTCAACTGCATTGGAGTGAGATCTTCATCCATGAAGACTTTAGGAAGCTGTTGCAAGTTTTCTCCTATTCTTGAGGGCATTGATCACATCTTCAAGGTCTTAAACTTAATAATTAAAGGAACCCTCTTGGAGTTTGCCCTTGTTTACACTCCATCGCGGCTTGATGTTATGATGAGGAGATGCCTAAAGTATTATTGGTCACAAACTCAATTGCAACATCCGAGGGGATCGGCGGTCATGTCAAGCCCAAGGACCTACGATATTGCGTGCTTTCAAAGATCTTTTCCTTTCACTCCTCTAATGTGGCATTGATTGTCTCCTTTCTTCGGCTTTTGACAATATCCACCCATTTAGGAGTTTCTTCTCGATGGGAGTGGAGCTCAACTCAATCGTTTAATCCTTCAATTGATGGCAACTTCCTTATTCTTGCAATTTGATTTAATGTTTCAGTTCATCGGAGGTTGGCACCGGTTAAATTCTGCCACGCCTGACTTCTCCAAGGCCTGTCCAGGTGGAATCATGCTTGCTCTTGTCTGTGGAGCATATCAAATTACGTGCCTTCTTGGAAGAGAGTTCAATAATATGCATCTCAAAAATTCCATCCGAATCTCTGCCAAAGTGTTTTAATCCACAAGAGTGTCAGTGCGGACGATTAAAAGTATGACGGCAGTGTTCCATCTGGAGCGCAAAGAAAGGGTTGAAGGGTATCCATCAATCCCAGGATGAAGGTTTAAATCGGAATTAGAGTCGAAATCACCGGCGGTTTAGGTCAGCGCTGAAAATAGAAGCCGGCGGCCTTGGCAGCAAGGCACTAGAGCCTCCGCGAAATGATTTGATACTTGTTTAAATCCTCAAGATGAAAGCATACTTGAGAAGAGGTGAAGAATTAGATTACCAAGGTTGGTTATGGCACACAGTTTGATGCGGAGAGAAGGGTGGGAAGCTTCTTTGTTTCGAATTTTGTAACATGGTACAAGCATGTAGATATTATTGTCACAGTTCCCGAAAAGGTACTCAATATTTACAAAATGAAGGGGCAAAACTTTCCTGGTCTCCAGATGAAAAAGGCAAGCCCGATTTTTGAATTGAAACTAAGGGAGGCAGGCCATGTTTCTTGATTAAAGGTATGGCATATGAATTTTAGACACGAGGTGTGGAATTACCTTACGAAATAAGTTATGCAGCGTCTATTTCTAAAGTAGATGCCGGTTAGGGTCTGGATTAACCACTTACAAGGATTCACGGTATCAAACCACGAGAGTCGAGAACCACAGTTCACCGCTTCCACCGAGGACCCATCAATTCGCCTTGCATTGCGCATAAAACTCCATCTATTAGCATGGAAACTCCATCAATTCGCATTAAACAACATTACGCTCTCCGACACCATCATTTGCTCACTATTAACAAACAATTTATGTCTTATCACCTTACAAACTGCGCACATACATATCTCAATTTCGCATCTGAATATCAACCTTTGCGCCATACGCTAAAGAAAGGACGGAATCATTCACACCTAAAGAATCAAACAACAATTCCTTAACAATTTAGCAGCAGCAATTTTAGCGTTAAACAAGTTTGACAACAATTTAGCAACAATTAAATAACAATTTAGCGATCTTGGCATACGGGATTTAAATGTGCTATTTTGCAATAGACAAGGTCATGTAAAATTGTTTATGTGCAAATTGGCTTACTGGCGGCCGTGTTTACAAAGTAGCATTGACCACGACCACAACAAAGACATGCATCATGTGACCTGGCTTTCTTGGGAGCTTTCTATCTCCACATGCGGTGCACGCGAAAATTACCCGGATTAAAGAGGTAAAAGTAGAAACATCGAGCTTACACCAAACTTGGACTTACATTTTACCGTGGCGGCTCACAGCAAGTTCTTGCCGATACATCATCCATCCCTTTGCCTTCTCAATTATGTCCATGAGGCCTACCATCTTCAACAAAGCCTGCGGATCGATAGCCTTTAGCCAAAGTTCGGCACCTTGTGGCATCACGGAACACCAACTATTAACATCGACAAGGCGCGACATGTTTTAGTGTCCATTAGCATCATCGGCGATGTTTGATTCATTTCTCGCGAGGTGGTATCATCTCATCGGTGTTGCAGAGCGACATCATACGCGGGTCTTGAGAGCGGTGGAATTCTAAGGTACGCATCCTACCATGGAGCGGAGAATGGAGACATATTCCTGAATTGCATTATACAATCACGGGGACTTGGAGGCAATTCTTCTTCAACTTGACTATCTTGGAGTGTGGGCTCTCAACGTTCTTCCATTTGGCTACTAGCCACAAATCGCGATATGTCACCAACACCGCATTGCCCGCTAAATTTCTCTCCTAGCTTTTGCCCTCTTTGCTCTTAACACATTAGCCTTGCCTTCCTAGCCTCCATAGCATCCTTGTTAGCTGGTATCAAGGGCTTTACACCATTCAAGATAGGCTCCATACTATGAGATTATATATTGATCCTAAACCTTCTGACCTACCTCCATGCTTCTTCATTCTTTTCCTAGCTTCCCTCTCTTCCTTTCTCTTTTTGCATCTTTCCAAACCTCCTCCCTTGAATTTCTTTAATGGCAATGCGACTAGCTTCTCTTCTAACTTTCTCTTCTTTTTCCTCCTCATTCCTAGCCTTCTTCTTTAAATTACAGTTAGCCCGACACCATTGTTAGAACTAACGCAGTGCACTCGAGCCCACGTGAGGAAGATTTAGATCTTGAGGTTTGGTTTGAGATATAGAGTCATTGTTTTGGGGGTTGAAATGCTCTAGACATTGATTGTTACTACAGTAAGTAGGTAGAAGCGGATCTATAAAACCTTAACATTAACGGCAGGAAGAGTGATGTACAACGATTCTTGCATGTGGCAAAAGACCTTGCAAGTATTTAGGTGCCATGGTTTTCGAACACATTGCAATTTAGAAGAACATTGTGCTATGTCTTTGCCTCAACAACATTTTTGCTCCATTTGATTATTTACGCTGCCAGTTCTGGCAGTGCAACACATTACAATTGATTAGGAACAGCAGTTAGCGGCTCGAGGCTGCTGTTGCACCTTCATTTTCGGCATCATTTTGGATTGTAATCTCCATGCTCCATGGTTTGCAACTCACTTCCCTCTGAAAGATCTCAATTGCCTCGACGTGGTGTCACTTTGCCCTTCACAAAGGGCACTAAACGTTGATCTAAAACCGGAGAGGATGTTACTTGCTTTGTCATGGATGACTTCAAAGCTGCAGCAGATAATTGGGTCTTGCTTGCTTGGTTAAACTTGATTGTTTAACCATAGGTATACTTTCCTTCTTAAAGCACTTCTTGAAAGGGCCAAACGACACATCGAAATTTGCGTATGTGTGAAGTGTGAGGTGGCAAAATAAAAAGATGCACTCCCTCTTTGTTTGATGCTTAGTGTCAAGATCCACATGAGTCTTGTGGCCATCAAGCAGCAAATGTGGTGTACTACTTTCGGTTGCAAGCTCCGGCTGCTTCTTGCGAGAAATGATCAATTAACCAACTTTTTAAAAGCTCTTTTGTCATCCATGCTTCACCACGACAAGCCATCCGCGACACTGGTTCACATCTAGATACGCATAGTCATCTCGATCCTCTCTCCTTTGAAGATGCTTAGAGACTAGGAAGTGGAAAGCCATATTGACACATGTAAAGATCTTGTCGCCCATTCTCTATTCTCATCACAACTTCATTACACGTTCCTCTTTCCTTTCTTGGCAATAACCTTCATTCGAAAACCTTACCGGCTTGGACACGGTTTAATCCCAGCATTTCCAAATTCTAGATGGGTGAAACTGAACTCATCAACACCTTCTCAAAATCATCATTAGAACTTAGCTAGAGTAGCGGTTGTTAGTGCTCGGCTGGCCGAGAATCAACGTTTAGTGAGATCTTATTGCTATCTGGATGCCTTCCTTTGAAAGCTTCCACCACTTGTGTCTGGAACTCCATCCTAAATGGAGTTGGTATAAGGCATATTTCAGCCCTGAAACTCCTTCCAACATATCTAGAGTCAAAGGCATTCCCCAGATCGCCCTCTCTAATGCCCATTCTGCAAAGTCGGATTCTTTAATACAACATCCTTGGCTATAGGATGCTTACCATGCTTTGTTCCTCTACCATAAAATGGCTTCTAATTGTAGACTTCGGGGATGCTAAATTCTGCACTGCTTTGCTCTTATGCTCATCACGACCCTCAGCAAGTTCGGTGCCCTCTTCATGTCATCCTCCACTCCATTTACCTCTCTCACATGCAAGATAGCTCCTTCATTCACGCTATTGCCTTCCTAATCTTCCTCTTCTTTGGCTTCTTTTGGCTGCAACACGTTTAGATCCCCACGCTCTCTTCTCATTGCTCACGTCAGCCGGATCTCATTGCTCTCTTCTCTGTGCTCTCTCTTGTTCTCATTGCTCTGTGTAGCAGCCATGCTCAGCGGCGGCGTGTAAGGTGGTGGCCATCTTGAAGCGTTCAATCTTGTTTAAGACAAAATTATGGGGCGGGGGTTGTGCTATGGCCGGGCTTATTAACATGGGCTGGAGCGAGGTCATATGTAAAATGGTCGAGCGATCTTGAGTAATTGACGCTGATCACGGAAATGAAGGGCATCCATGTAATAGGTGAGCCTTGAGGGCTCCTAGCATCTGTTTAAAAGACCTAGCATAAAACATAGCTTGATCTCCCAATGCCGCGGTTTAAAATGGAGAAACGGTGGGCAATGGAGGAGTAGCAAAAGGATGTACACTTCCAATCCAGACATTATAACCTGTATCTGCTAGAATAGACTGATTGGAAGGTTTAGAATCCACATATCTCCACCCTGCATACCAAAGATAAAGATGAAAGATAGCATGGTAGAGACCAATTAAAATAGAAAATGTGTATAAAACCATCTTCTGTTTGAACCTGGAAATTATCAGAGAGATGGCTGAATAAAGTCAAACTATCCCATTCAGATTGCAGACTCAAATAAACGACCGCTCATAAAAACTCTTACGGCAATCTTAACTCCATGTCGAATTAACAAAGCACATGGTCCGTTTGTCACCATCAATCTTCCTCTGCACATTCCAGAATTGGCCACTTCGCCATGGCTGATACCATTTCCTCTTTACATGGAAATTACTTCAATTACTTTTGTTGAAATACCAAATTCACCAGAAAGGGTTCCCCTTTTAAGAGTGATAGTGTTGCACAGTTGTTGATAATGAGGAACTCAAGCCAAGAAGATTTATGAGGTTTTCAAAGTCATCATCCCATCAAAAATTATGCCACCCTGAAACCCCCAAGACGGCAGTGGAGCTTCCTATCTGTAAAGAAAGAAGTTAACAACATCAAATCGGCAGATGCAAGCACACACCTTCCTCAATGGGAGGGATTAGATTGAGACAAAACCAGCTGGAGTAAAGACGGCAACATCAAGATTTCTAACTGCTCCTTAACACCCTGCAAACGATGGTTACAGTGCAAGCAATGCAGACTGCAAAAGAGCTTGGAATCACGCATTATAACTTAGAGGTGGAAGAACAAAACCTGTCCAAATCGAAACGAAAATTCAAACTCGAACAAGCATAAACTTGAAATAGTTTTCCAAGGATAAAAATCAACTTGCATTGTATTCACCATAACTTCATATTTTTCTACCAGAATGACCCAGTATCCATGCAAATAGTAAGAGCTTTCCAAAAAACCTTACCTCCCCGAGTCCTCATCTGTCCCTTTTGGTCATGAGCAGATAAACGAGAGCAGACTGATCATCGGTTCAAACAGCCTCATTCACGTCAGAAAAGGAAGATTCGACCTGTACTTTAAAGCTAAGGCAGATCCGACATGCATTTTGTGGTTCCTTCCATTCAAGCGACCAAAATATCCGGCAGATCCGACATGCATTTTCTGGTTGCTTCCATTCTGCTGACCAAAAGTATCCATCAGGCAGCTATCCGACAGAAAAATACCTTCTATTTTTTGCCATGATGCCTTGATCTCTTACCCTTGAATTTGTGGTAAAGAACCCAAAACAAATGACGCCCAGCTTTATACGGCAACCTCAAATGCACAGCCCAGGTGGCCTTGAAGCAAACACGAATGCCCAAGGCGCAAATTCGGCATTAGATAAGCTGAAAAAACCCATTGCACAGCTTGGCCCAAAAGAGTAAGTGAAGAACCCCATAGCCCAGGCGGCCTTGAAGCGAAGAATGCAACTTCGGCGGCCTTGGAAGCGAAAAGAATGCAACTTCGGCAGATAAATGAAATCTGATTACGGAAGCTTGGCCATTGCGGCTTCCTTCATCAAGGCCGTTAGATCTGAAAATATGGGCCGATCCGGTGGAAATCAAAAGCCAAATGAAGGGGTTGCTTGGGGATGATGATGTGGCTCTCTCGGTAGTGAGATCACAATCCTGAGCAAATCGAAGGCGGCTGACGCTTTCGAGGTTCGTAAAGTGGCCAGATTCACGTAAAGAGAACATATATCATTATGCTTATATCTGAAGTTTTTGTCGCCATCCCGATAGATTACGGTATGGTTCGCTTGAGCAATCGGGAGCAATCGGCTTAAATAAATCAAGGTATAATCCAACAATGCTCCTAGTGGTTCAACTTTCATGTAGATCACAGGAATTACTTGTAGCGCATTCAGATGGCTTCTATGATGTTCCCAAGCAGGGGCACAATTCGGTTGATGATCTGACGTGATAAAGTTCTATAGGATTAAACGGAATTCCGCGGGCCTATGGTTATGACACAAATGGTGAAGCCCTTTAAAGTATAAATATGATTTACGAAGCCGGCAAGAAAATTGACCATAGTTTGCTTACTAAATGTTGAATCTTGTATATAGATTCCATTTTCTTTAAAAACATGTATGAGAAGACTGTAGTTATTGTTTATCTTTATTTTACCCTCCATTGCAAAGTTTGGCACGACGTGCATTTTGACTCTGGAACAGATTTGCAATCCTTCAGTGAATGTTGAGACAAACGTACATTCGTCCCACAAGCTTTTGAAATTCTAGAGTAACCTTTTAGCATTTGGTATATGGCCTCTAGCTTGCAAATGCGTGTTGGTGATGAGGATCTTGCTTTTTTTTCGATCAATATGATTGTAACTTTGTTTCGACATTAGTGTTGCTAATGAGAACTTAACTTCATTAAATTTAATGAAAGGTCAAAACATTTTTATAAAGGCATAATGCAGACAATTTAGAGCTTATGTTTGTTTTCAAAGCTTATGTTAGATTTCACATATTAAAACTCAACCATGATATGAGAATAAGTTAATTTGAGTCTTATTCTCCCGTAGTGCCTGCAAACATGTCAACTATGCAGAGCATCATGGTACCTGATCATTAGATGTTGAGAATGTTCTAGATCATCATGTGCTGGTATATTAATGTCTTATCTAACTCCTTTGCATAGTAACATAGCAAAAGAATGCACCCGAAACCACGATCAAAGAAATGTTGATAAGACATCTTTGTCATAATATTTAAATACTTTGGCCTATAAGAAAATCAAAAATTACATGTGTTTTGTCTGTTTCGAGGCTAGCTATTGCAAGGGTTGGTTTCTGATAAGAACCAGGAGCGACATCGGCATTGCATCCACGAGATTGAGAAGACAAAAAGCGAACCAAACAAACCATGAGGAATACCTTGGTTTTGTGAAGAACTCTTAGCGTTAACGTGTTAAAGCGCCCAAAACATGTGCTTTCACATTCCATTATATCTTTAGCCACTAACGGGGATGATTTTCCTTCTATTGCAAAAACGAAGAATTAAGATCATGGCCATGCATGAGCCCTTTCTCCCAAAGGAAGCGGTGATGGTGGTCGTAATGTGTGTTTTAAAATGTTGCTCATCCAGCGAATCTGCTCACTTTTTTCGGCTAAACATGTCATTAGCGACTAACAGCAATTCTCTTTGCTATCTTCTAGGTTAAGAGTCTCGGCTAGAGCAAGAATGGCATGTGAAGGAAGACTCTACTGTTCAAACTGAGTTGGTTTTATATATAGAACTAGCACAATAAGCATGATAATCTCAAAAAGTTCTTCAAGGATGTTGGATTTTTGTGCAGCTGAGATGGAGGAGATGCAGAAACAGCATTTGGTATGTCATGAAACTTCAAACATTGACATCTTAATTGCCAAAAGGCCAGTTTATTTCATAAGCCCTAATGTCGTTTTGTTTGCCTAGGTAGCCTTGACTCAAAACATAAGCTACTTTGGACAATAGATAGTAGGAACAGTAAGCATTAAAACTAAGCAGTAATTGCAATGCAAGCATCTTATAGTTGAAAGAAACAATTAGAAGATGAGTAGAAATGCAATGCACTTTAACGATCTAGCGTAATTGAGCAATTGAGCTTGCGCACTTGTTAAATCCATTCTTCATTAGCATTGACATATGTTCATTATTAGTGATTGTATTGTTGATTGTATTGTACAAATTCTTTCTTAAAAAATGGCCATCCATAAAATAATGACAATCATAAACGAAATGTTCGTGCGCGTGCTGAATTATCTAAAATTACGGCGTGCTCATTCTCATATTGCTTGACTTGACTTTCCACAAGGCAGAAGGCGAGGTCTGAAAGCATCGAGAAGAAACGACGGTTGAAGACTAGATAAATTCATTCATCTTTCTAACCTGAGGTGAAGATGCCATGGCATAGATTTTACATCTCATAACAACCATTTTTTCTAGTCAAATTAAGAAGCACTCATAAACTAAAGAATATATTTGATCGCAACATGATAGCCTAAAAGCCTAACCACATAACAGAGATGAACATTTTCATGCCCTTTCATGCCGAGCTTTTCTGATCTCTTCAGCGTAATGTTTACGTCCACCATCAGAGTAACTTTACCCTTATAAAAAGCTGTGTCAATCCTATCCTGATCAATCATGCCAAATCCTAACACAAGCCCAGTAAAGATGCTTACATCACAATGCTATCATATTTTAATGCGTGCAGTTCTATTGCAAAAGCGAAGCCATTTAAACATCATGGCGGTTTTGCATAGGCCATTAGTGCGGATGTTTGCTTATGGCCCATATTAGAAGTCAGACTTGGTGTAGGGTCTCCAATTCCATCTCCCTTTTTTCCAAAACTTTGCACACTATTAGGCAGCAATACTTGAGTTCAATCATAAACAATAGACATGTGGGTGGAATTGCATGCAATGGGCTGATCACATTCGCGGAGAGAGGCGCTAAGCGAGGGCTTCAGAATGCAATATTATAAACTTCATATCGGCAAACTTTGGGGCAATCACCGGCATTGCACAAGCTTCTCTTGAAAACATCTGCTTGAAATTACTTAAATATACAAATAGAATCGATCTTGTCACACAAAGGCCAGCGGCATAGGAAACACTTCCACAAATATTGAAGGCAAATTAAAATTGGATTGCTCAAGCAATTCTACATTTATACCTTAACTATTAAATCACTCCTAATCCATCTATATTGAGTGCAAGAGATGGTGCGCCCTTACAAGTTTAAACACATTAAAGAGAGCGAATTATCTCATTAAGTAGAGTATTAACGGAATTGCTTTCTGAGTCTCAAAATCAAATAGATGCGCGTCACGAGAATCAATGATACATTATGTAGGATTAAGGAGCAGCATTAACGAGGCATATTTCTCCATACATCTTTTAACCATCATGCCATGAAAATTCAAAGCCCAAAAGCGGCTCTGTATTGGGTGATTGTCTCTTCTATCCTAAGAGTTCTGAGCCCGACTAAATTCCGTACGCGTGCATGTTTTTGAATAATTAGGCATTCCATTTTCGGTAAGCTTAGAAAAATCAACGTAAAATGCTTCGGATAACATATCTGACCAAGCCTTTAAAAGAGCGGATCATTGCACATAATGCAATTGCATTTGGGGATTTATAATCGTGGCTCCGGCCTAAAATTTCAATTCAATGCCCGATTAGCAAAATCAAAGTGATAAAGAAGGATGTTAGAAGGATACCTTAAAAGAGAGGGATCTTGAGGATGGTTAGCTCGATAAGCTTAGCTTATCATTATCCTCAAATAATCGCCCAAAATTTTGGGGCCATTATGGTACGCCGGGCATAATCACGTGGACATAGCCCTTTCAACGGCAAAGAGACTCATTAGGAACTTCTGCAACCAAAGCGAGCTAGTTATTTCCTGGCTGCCGAAGAAGACAGCGGCTACATGCATCTACTGTGGACAAAGCCAAATGCAAAACGTTTGTTGCGTATCTTCTTTCTTGAGTTAACAAAATGCAGTTGGGCGTAGATACACTCCAGCAACATACGCTTTTCGAATAATCAAGTAGCCTCCTAAGGTATACGTAAACAAAAGAGAAATTATAGTTTAGAGATCAGCTCCATGGCTCCGGCATGAAAAGATAAAACCATTCCAGGACCCAGGGATTTTGAGTATATGAAACAACCATTTTCCTCTTTACACTTGGGCTTCATCACCCACAACACAAACCCATATTTTGGCAGTTTTACATATTTGTACACTAAATACGACCTTGCACCCAATAAAATAATCCCACACGAGCTAACTTTTTTTTTTCTTAAAGCACACTTGAGGATTGATTAAGGTGGAGCAATCGATTGAGGATTTGAGTCATGTAGCATAAAGATGCAAAATGTTTTGCATACTAATCCAAAAACACCACTACTAGATAAGCGAATCTTTGAGAAAAATAATCCTAAAAATTTCCAGAGCATATTTGCTAGTTTTCACGATGACGAGGCGCCCTAGCTGCGTGTTGAAGTAGTTGAGATTGTAAGCGAAATACATGGAAAAGGATAATGCGTACCCATGAAATTTAAAGTCAATCAAAGGACTCTGATATGCACGCCCTAGCAGTTTTACGCTGCCGAAACAGAGCCAAAACCAAGGATCAATGTGATTCAAGCTCAAAAAACTCCATAGAAAGGACCATCCCAGAGATACCCGATGACACCCAAAAAAAAGAAACCCAGGAAAGAAAAATCTACTTCTAAAAATGATGGGGTGTACTTTGGAAAATAAGCATGAAAGGTTTACTTAGGGAAGTATTCTCTACTAACTTATACTTGTGGCAACTTGGAAACATTTGGTCATTAAAACCGAGTATTAACCTTTTGCAGGTACACAAAACGAAACATTACAGCTGATCGTTGAAGCCAAAAGAAGCAGTGAGAACCCTTCTTGATCTTTCTCAAGCGAAGGAATTTACAGTAGCTCAGCTATAAGCGAAACCAAGAAAAAAAACCCCGGCGGATTTCATCGCGGAGAAAGGCCGAGCCATACACTTGCCAGCAAATTGACAGAATTTATCTTGTGGAAGGATGTGCTTGAGTCCTCTTTGGTATCTAATAAGTTCAAAAATATTGAGGCTCGACTACCAATAGCCGCGGATGAAAATGCATATTTCATAATTTATAGTTATGGAGACGGTACCCAAAATGTGAGGTCTTTCTAAACTTGGAATACAGAGCATTGGAACTTAAAGTAACTGTAGCGTAAGGTGTAAAACCTACCTAAAATTTGGATTACCATCAAATCTAGCGTTTGGAAGAATATGAGCTATTAACGGGAAAACAATTAGAGCATAATCCACACGAGGATGTATTAACACCATACAGAGGATGACTTCATATGCAGTGGGTGTCTTGTGACTGCAGAAAGCTATTCTCGCTTATGCACTTTTTGGCCAGGGGGAAGTCACGCCGGCATCACTTATTGGCGGTAAAACAACATTGCACATCACCAGCGAGCTTGCACTTATATGCACTTTTTGAGGTCCCTTCACATCTTGTTGAGTAAAACTAGCTTATTCTACACATCCTACAAGCATGCTTGCGGTATAATGCGAAGCTTGGACATGCAACAATACAATTTCAAAGATTTTTACCTCACAATTCTAGTTACGCGATCCAAAAGGATTTTGCTTGGCTACAAGATTTGAACACATGGTGACAGCGATGAGCATGCACAAAGCGGCGAGAGAGGGTTTGTCTTTGGGATGATAATTTTGGGCCCTAAGGAAAGCACTAATTGATAAGTTCATCACCCAATCAGCGATAGCGATATATATAAATGAAAAGAAGCACTCCCACTAGTTCACACAAAGAAATCTACACAACACGCAGATTATTGCAAAACGTTAGGAAACAAAACCTAGCGAAACAATCGCATGCCTTATTTTTGATTCCGAAACGCGAAAACAATTAGCTAGCGTACTTTTGATTCAGTGACAACTGCACAATCGCACCATTCATATGTCACAACCAAGCCCATGCTATTTAGAAATGCATAATCTAGCCACATGAGTAGTTCGGTATGGAATACATTAAAAGGCCACGAGAAGGGCAGCATGAAATCTAGAAGCCTACCTTCTTGCTTTCATAATACCCGTTACTTGCAGAACCAAAAGCGGCCCTTGGTTTTTGGGTGCAACCACCGAGCTAATGCTTCTGATTCAGGCACGATCTAGGAGATCTGGTGAGCGATCTGGAATTTTCAATCCTTTGGGTTTTCGGCGTCACGAGCCGTCCGAGGAAGGCAGCCTCCTGGGAACTAAGAGTTTTGCAAGAATGAAGAATCAGGAATGATAGAAGCTCGGCCATGAACCTGGAAAAGACCAAAATCAACAACCCAGATCAAAAGCGACCACACAATCCGCACGCGGTAGAAGCAGCGATCAAAACCCTGCGAAGCCACAACACAGCAGTCGGCAGGTGAGATGAATTCAATGGAAGGGCTTTGGCGTGATGGAGCGTCCCGGATACATGATGGGCGGCAAGAATTAAGAGCATCTACATACACTCTACACACAATATATCCAAGAGTGGGCGGTAAAATATAGAAAATACCCTAATTTCAAAATTGAAATTAAAAGAAAGCCCCCAAATCCAGAGGCTGCTTAGGAAATGATGAGAATTAACCACCATACCGTCCATCACCAGAAGATGGGCTTGAAAGGATCAATATCTACCAACATATTTGGTAGAGCTAATATATTATATATATATAAGAGTGATACTTGAGATACAAAGAGGATAATGATAATGATGATATGGCCCATGAAATGTGTTTATCTAAAAATAGAAAGTATCATAAGAAGCCCCATTGTGGATTAGATGGTTATTAGTAAACCCATTTTTTATCTATTTCACCCAATACTTGGGATTGAGATAATAACTTATGTGATGATTCACTATTTGTAGGTTTGGTCTATTTTTGCATGATCCACAATTGCTTCATGGCCACTATTGATGGCCTGCCCTTCCCTATTTGGGGCATGCCTTTATTTCCCATTTAAACACTCTCTCATATATGGCCTCCAAGGAATGCATGCTTCACACAACTCTGGACTTTGATTACAGCAAGTATTTGTTTTAATACCCAGCAAACACACAGCACTTCTATTCTTGAGCCCTAAAGCTGGTTTCCTTCAGCAAAACAGAAGCTACTGGATTATATTACTTCGTTTTCTAGATTAGGTGGTTTCCTTCGCGTGAAGCTCACTTGTAAGCTTTCTTTCATATTTTCTTCCTTTAGAGCTCTTTTTTTTATTTGGATTTGGTTTCTATTTCGGCATTTGTTTGAATTGGGGCAGCCATTTTCTTTGAATTTTGCTCTTTCGGATTTATGGAATTATTCTACCGGGGTGGTTGCAGGATAGGGGCATTTGGGTTTTTCCTTATGTGTGGATGCTTTGATTCCTTGTAATAAAATACTTACGCCATTTTAAGAAAAAGCATAAAGGCCTTCATAGCCACAACTATATATAACATCTTATATTATAAAAATATAGCGTGTTTCTTCCATGGAACCTATAGATGAGCAGTAGTATTTGATAACCAATGGTGAATGACATGTAAGCTACTTCTTAAAATTTCATCTGCTGGCCATTTGAAAACAATATAAATTTACTTTCATTCGGCAATCAAGAGGTGAAAGAAAGAGAAACAGAGGAAAATGAAAGAAAAGAAAAAGGAGGGAAAAGAGGCAAAAAGAAGAGGAGAAAGGAAAAAGGGAAATAGGAAAATAAAGAGGCATAAAAATTAGAAAAAGGCAAAAAGGCGAAATAGAAAAAGGAAAGGGAGAAGAGGAAAAAAATTTGAAGGAAGGAAAAAATGGAAAAGGGAAGAAAAAAAATAGAAAAAGGGGAGAACAAAAGGGCCCCAAAGGAAAAAGAAAGGAAAGGCATACAAAAAAAGGAGCCGGCGAAGGAAAGAGGAGAGAAAAAAGGGAAAGAGGAAAAAAAGAGGAGAAAAAAGGAAGGAAAAAAGGGCATAGAAAGGGAAAGAGAGGGAAAGAGAAAAAAGGAAAAAAGTGGGGGGGGGGGGGGGATAAGAAAGGGAAAAAAGAAAAAGAAAATGTTAGGGAGAGGAAAAAGTTAAAAGGAAAAAGGCCATTTGGAAAATGGAAAGGGGAAGGGAAAAGGAAGGAGAAGGGGAGAAAAGGAAAAAGATAAGAGGAAAAATGGAAGGTGAAAAGAAGAGGGAGAGAAATAAAAGACAAAAGGAAAAAGCAGAGTGGAAAATGGGGAAAGAGAGAGAGAGAGAGAGAGAAAGGAAAGATAATGGGAAAAAGGGAAGCGTGAGGATGGGCAAAAGGGAAAAGAGAAAAAATAAGAGTAAAACAAAAAATAGAAAGGGGAGGGGAACAAAAAAGGGAAAAGAAAAATGCGACGAATCGAAAAATAGAAAAGGGAAAAAGGAAAGGAGAAAAAGAGAAAAGAGTAAAAGGCAAACATAAATGGGAGAAAAGGGAAGGAAAAAATAGAAAATGAAAAACGGGTAAGGGGCAAAAAAAGGAAAATGGAAGAAATAAGATAGTGGAAAAAGGTAAATGGGAAAACAAAAAAAGAAAATAAGGAAAGAGGGAAAAAAAAAAAGCGAGGGGAAAAGGCAAAAGGGAAAAGGGAAAAACTACAAGAGGGAACTTTTGGGGGGAGGCTGAAAAAGAAAAGCACATGAGATTAGATACTCTTAATTATGCAATCTTAAAATGTGAGTTCATTTAACAATTTGCTCCAGTAACACTCAATTTATAGTTTACTAGCTATACTTGACAATGCTTTCAGCTCCATTTCTGAATTTATAATATAAGATCTAGACCTTTAATTGTAGATTTGTCCTAGACTAGAGCGTTTAGACTTAAGGAATTTAAGGTTGAGAATCATTGAGCTTACTTGCGAGAAGCAAAGGCACAGTAGTTGTCCAAAGCTGTTTACTGACCATGTGTGGTTTCCAATGAGTCTTAGTTAGAGGGCAACACTCTATGACATGAGGCATAGTTAAGTTCTTGGAGTTTGTTCTACGCTTTTTGAAATCCCTCCACTTGTTGTTTGAACTCAACATATTCTCTGTTCATGAAAGCGGATCTTGTTTATAAAAGGTCCATCTTCAATCTAAAGTCATTGTCCCGAGGTTGTGAAACATACTTGCTTTTCAGTCATTAGCACTTGTAGGAGGAGGCACAAAAGCGATGCGCGAAGTCGCGTTACAGGGAAGTGCTTTTGATTCTTTGATGGTCAAGGCTTTTGTGGACCTTGACTTCTTTGCGTACGCGACTTCCGCAGTCAGCACTTTTTCCCGCTTCCCTTCCTGCAGCTTCTTGCCTCTCTCTTCGGCTCACTCACCGTTTCTCCACGTCACTCCTTGCTTGCGAGATACCACAGAGCACTGCCACTTAGCACTTTAGTCCTTGATAGCAGGAGCCAAGATGCATACTATGTCACACATAGTAAGAGTACTTGGTTAATCGGCACAGCGGTATAAATTTATACCAAAAGAAGAACATTTACAAGCAGAAAATATTTACACTTATATAGGCAAGTTTGTTGTGCACCGAGATAACACTCAAGACATCTTTTGGTTGCACATGCTAATTCCGAAATATTTAAGGCATTGGAAGTAATACTCTACAACACCATAAATGCGTTAAAAGCTGATTCATTCATATTTCATCACTTGTTCTTTTGCTTAGTTGTAAAGCTGGCCATTCCGGTAGAGATAGTACTAAATCAGCCTTGAACTTCCCCTTCCTCTCGTGCTATAAAGATACAATTTGTATACGCTCGATTGGGAGCTACGCTACAGCACTTGCGTACTATATAACATCCACTCCGATTCACTTAGGATTGGCTTTGCCAAGGTGATATAAGAGCATGCTAGAGAGGGAGTAGTCCAGAAAAATTAAGGCAATGGGGCACTGGTAATAGGCATATGATTTTATAATAGTTCTGAGTTAAAGAAAGGGGTGTGCAACTATAGACTAGCTAAGGCAAGGAAGATATTTTACACTTGTATAGAAAAGGGTTGATATTTTAACAAAAAGTGCAGTTAGCCTCATAAAACTATTGTAGAGGGAAAAAAGAAGCGAGGTGGCGGATAGCATGGCGAGCTATTAAAAAAGAGAAGCGATCAAATCTGCTTTTAGAAGGCGGTTACGGAAGGCAGTAAAGCACCTTTTGAAGAAGGAAGGAAGATGAGCTAGCCAGCGGGGAAGCTGACGAGAGCGGTCCGAGGCGGAAGCGGACCCTTGCCACCTATTCCGACTACCCGAAACCTGCGGCATTTCCGATTTGCTGCCCCTCACCCGAACAACTGCAAACGGCTTGGAATTCAGTCAAGGCCACAGCCTTTCTCATCTTCTTAGAAAGATTGGATCACGACATAATCGCCAGCGAGTTCTTCTTGCTTAAGCTTATCTTAATCCGATATCATTGTAAAGAAACGTCTTGTGCTATAGAAGAATAAGCCTTGATCATTTCCTCTCACCTCAAACCTCTTGGAATTACAGATTGTGGATTGATTTGGGTAGGAAGCTGGATGCTCTATACTTGGTTGTAGCAACCATGTACAATTGCTCTTGAGGAAGAGTTGTTACTTATAAGACTCAAAGTATTCATCTCTTACGTTTTGAAGTCTCTGTTGTTGTTAGATCACAAGTGGACAATATCTCTGGGGAGCCAGCAAAGCCATATCAAGTGGTATGGGAGAAGCGAGGCCAATCCTCATGCACGATCCAATGACTAGCGCTTCAGTATTCTGCGACACAATACAGCAAGCCTTGTCTAATGCGGCTACATTTGCATCCCGATTAGCATACCTATACCTAGCGATAAAACAAGAAGTATAATAGAACAAGTAAATTCTTGTCTATTACACATATAAGCTTCCTTCCAGAGATATTTATACTGACCTTATAACCTCCTTTGCCTAACATTCTCCTGATAACTTTCCTCCACCGCCACCTAGGCTGAGAGAGTAGTTTAGAAAGCGAGACATCTCTTGAGTCTTTCAAGGGGAAGAATAAAGCTTTGATAAGGTTATGGAGTTTTGTGTCGGCTTGATTAGGAAAAGTTTTGGCGTGTCGCGAGCGGCAGATGTGGAAAAACTGACGAAGCCATGGATACTTATTTAAAAGAATCAAGCCAACATGAGGTGGCAAAGGCGGAGCGAGAATGTGATCCAAGATCACATTGATTGGGAAAGTTTCAAAGCGGCATTTGAAGGCACATTATTTACCTTCTAACTATCACGATTGAAATTTAGCGTAGGAATGGGATAAATGCGAAGCGGCGAGAGTATTGAGTCCTACACTTCCAAATTCACTCATTTAGCGGCACTAATAACAAAAGGAATCACAGGATGAGAAAAGAGCCACGAGAAAATATGTCGGCGGATCTGCGAGGGGCTGATATCTATCTTGGCGAAGTCTGGAAATATTTTCCTCTAAAAGATTTAAATGAAGCCATAAAATTAGCATCAGGTAGAGCGATAGATCAAAATCTAAATTTGATTTTTTGGGATTAAGAAGACACTTGAGATGATCAAAGAGGATAAAAAAAGTATATATAAAAGAAGAAGCGAGTAAGGGAATCTTCCAAAAACTTTAGAAGAGGAGAAATAATGGTAATATTAGTAGTAGTTGAGAAAGAGCAAAGAAGAGGAGATCAAGGAAGGCAGTACGGAAGAAATTAAGAGGCCAAAGGGAGGATTTACTTTCACGGTCACGGAGAAGCATTTCCTATAAGGGATTGTCCGTTTGGAGGAAATTCAAAGGTTGAGCCACCTAAGCCCAAAGGGGTGCACAAATGCATACAATTGGGGGCCCCCAAATGTCCCGGAGGATATACACGAGACCTCTAAAAGAAATTTCAAGATGGCCGGGAAGAAAGGCATGAAGATTTCAAGATGAGGAGCGGGCAAAAGCTAATGCCAAAGAGCGAGGAGATGGCTTCAAATGGGAACTCACAGGGGTAAACATGGTTGCACGAAATTTACACCTTTAGGAATTGGGTACAATATGTTGATTTAATGGAATGAAAATTAAATTATTATATAAGCATTGTGCATTAGATGTAAATTTTTGAAGAATGGTAATTGTAGTTGTAGCAATAGGCGACAAAATTTACATAAATTGTCATTGGAGATGTGTTAGTATGTGAAGATCTTGTGTCGGGAGGATACAATTAAGTAGTACAGCGGAGGTACAAAGGGTATATCATCTGCTAGCGGAAATCTGGCGGATAGCATTTCTTAGAAGTTTTGCGAGGACTAGTGAACCCCTCAATACAAATTTGATTAAAGGAGCAATTATCTTGAGAAGGATGGACCCATCTCAAGTGCATTAAATAAAGATAAGCGGACGTCGATGGAATTGATGGAGCATGCACAGGGGGAGTGGGTCCGAGAAAATTGAGCAATGGAGCATGGTAATGGGAATATGATTTTTAATAGTTTACAAGTTAAAGGGGTGTGCAACTATAGACCTTTAAGGCAAGGAGAATATTTCATGTTATGAAGGGGTTCAATATTTTAACAAAAGAACCGCGGTTGGGAAAAAAGAGAGGCGAATTGGCGGATGGCATGAGAGCAGGCTATTAAAGAAAGCGATCAAATCTGCTTTAGAAGAGTTACGAGGAAGAGCGTAAGCATGCCTTTTGAAGAAGGAAGGAGATCGAACTATAAGCGGGGAGGCCGCTGGCCAAGACGGATCCGGAATAGATCCGTGAGGAAGCGGACCCTTGCCACCTATTAGGCACGGCAAACCTGGCTTCCCGATTCTTTTGCCCTCACTTTGAACCCAGCACTGCAGGAGCGGCTTGGAATTGATTAAGGCCACAGCCTTTCTCATCTTCTTAGAAAGATTGGATCGACATAATCGCCCTTGATTCTTCTTGTCTAAGCTTATCTTAATCCGATGTCATTGTAAAAGGAAGCTTGATCTTGTGCTATAGAAGAATAAGCCTTGATCATTTCCTCTCGCCTCAAACCCCTTGGAATTACCTTAGATTATGCAGGATCAGTTAGGTGAAGCCCCGGATGCTCTATATACTTAGTTGTGGAAACCATGTACAATTGCTCTTGAGAAGAGCTATTTATAAGACTCAAAGTATTATCTCTTACATTTACATCTATTCAATTGTTGATCTAAGTGGACAATATCTCTAAAGAACCCGCCCAAAACCATATCAAAGGCCCCTTGTCCTTTACTTACTTAAAATAATCTTTGGGCTGCAAGATGCTTGAAAAACAAGAGTTTGAACTCCACCAAAACATAATTTAACCACAAATTTGTCACTATTCCATCCCTAAAAGTATTGTCTTAAAGTCCCACGCTTTAGATAGGCTTGTGTATCCTTTTGATAGCTTTAGCCTATATAATAATACACTAAGCATCTAAAGATTTTACTTAACATATTAGCAATTTACGAATTGAGTAGCAAAAGACAAATTGTATGATTTTATACCATTTAGCACGACTAATTATATCCAAACTATTTAGATCCTTCACAACCATTTCTATTTACCATTTACAAACCTATATTCGCAGTCCATGCGCGTGAACAACAAAAGAAATACGGCTACGCGGCAAGAAGCGAGGATAAGCGCTCAGCAAAAAGAGTAAGAAGGAAGTATTACGCCCACTCTAAAAGTAGCGAAAACACAATAATTTTTAAGCAAGCGGTTATTCACGTCATATTCTCTGCATCAAAAGCTTACTTGAGAAAGCGGCTTCTTGTCGGTTAAATTACTCCGCAGGTATGTGTCACCCATAACTTACATTAAATGAGCTGTCTAATATTTCATGTTGTATGTCATCTATAGGAGAATGTCAATGTTCTTCAAATTCCATATCAATACTTACGGCCCGGTATGAGGGAGAGTTTTATAAGAGTTAGTAATACATAAAATATATAATGGCGGTTCTATCCTATGATTCATGTGCATGTAATTGTTCTTGTACTTTAATTACATTTGAGGTTCTTTGAGCAACCTAAATTTATTATACTTAGGTTGTATTAGAAGCTATAATCTTGATTTCGCGATGGCGGTTGTATCATGTACTCACGATCCATGTTCATTCAAAGGAGGGTGTGTTCAGCCTATGAGAAGCTTATGCTCGAGAATGTATGTGTCGTATGCAATGCGCGATTGTATCCCGAGTTGTTGTTCTTTAGCATTGTTATGGTGTTACATATTAGGGATTGTATTCTTTGGAGTTAATGGATTTGTACTCTATACATGTTTATTGAAGATGCGTGGAGCTTGCCGGCCACTTGCATGAGTTTGTGTAATGGCACAGTGGCAGGGATACCGCTAACTGCAGTGGAGCTACAAGTCGCGCATTTCTTTATGATTCAAATTACGGCGCATGATTTAATCCCATTCAGCTTGTATTTGTTACAGTGATGTAGAGAAGCGGTGTTTGTTATTGACTACCTCATTGACTTTTGAACAATGGCGCAAAAAATCATAAGTACGACATGAAAAATGAGTTTGACCCCATCTTCTTTTAGCTCATTCGAGGCTTTAAAAGATATAGCGCATATCCCGCCAAAGTATATTCTCGATTTGAGGCCAAAGATGAAAGCAGTATCAAAGATGGAGCGAGAGGTATCCAAGAGCCAAGATTCTAGCATTACATGACACTATCCAAAATAAACAATACCGTCAAGGTCTTAATAATGGTGTAGCTAACTCTCGAATGTTGTCATTCCAAATTTGATCCTTATTCTATAAATTTTAGCTAGACATACATTACAGGTCTTCCTTTGGGATTCTTTCTCAATAGTGCCAACCCACTACTAAACAACACTACCCTTCCTAGGTATTGCATGCCTTGGCTATTTCCCATCTTAAAATGTCGTCTCCCTGTCAAGCCACTCTAACAAGAAGTGTTTTTCTTAATACTTCTTTTCATGGACAACTTTCTATCAAATACATTGGAGATGTCCATAGGAGTAGGACAAAGGATACAAGATCTATTAGTCTAAATGTCATTAGTGTATGATACATATAGGATCACATTTGATAAGACATATTACAATTAGAGTTTAGTAACATTTACCTGATATAGTCACTTGAGGAATAAGTGAGTAACTAAAAGATTTGCATTCCAAGCTTTTTGGGAATGGGTAAAGTTCTTCTTCCTTGGCTTGTCCAAATCAATTGTGATTAATGCACTTGCATCTCAACTCATTATCTAAAGTTCTGCAACCATTTCTTAATTTCTCAAATTACAAAACTATTCATATTTCCTAAAAAATAATTATACAAGAAATTGCTAATTGTATAAATCCACTACTAAAACCCAGCAATGCTGGGCATTGTCATAATATGTATAAAAATTAAAATTGATTCCCACAAAGATGCTCCTCAAATCCCACTTGAGATGCTTTAAAAGCATTTTGATGGGTACTTTGGAATACAGGAGATTCCACACATGGGGTTTCACTCACATTTTGCAATAATGCCTAGGGGCAGTAGCGAAATTGAGCCAGCCTTCTTGTCTCTCCACGTTCTGATGATTTATAGCCTCAGCACTTCCAGGAATCCCAACATCCCAAAAGGTGAGAGGCACCAGCAGAATGAACATAATATATACGCTTGGTAGATTTGCCTTCAAAAAGGCCGAAGTGTGTAAATTGCTGTTCTACCACATATCTTCGATTTATTGAGGTGGGCAAAACATCGTAGCTAATCCTTCTTCAACATTAACTTCCACTGTTGGGCCATAAGCCATCATATCATTTCTGTTATCACCTTGTGCCCCTCTTCCTCGAGCTATTACCTCACCATCAACATCAATATAACCACCTTGGATTGCACTGCCAACCCTGCCCCCAGGAGCAATTTGAAAAGCCTTCACCTGTTTACAACAATTTGGGAAATCCATAAATAGAATGATTTTCTACACAATTCCTCAATTTTAGAAGTTCGATATACAAAATAGTTGCTACAATAGAAATTACTTGATTGTGACTCACCTTGATGTACTCCACATACTTTGAATTTACCATTTCCCAGCATGAGAATTTTTTTGGGAAAGGGAGACTAAAAGCTGGGAAAGCATTAATATCTTTGACAACAATTTAAGTCAAGAAAGCCATCTGAAAACTGTAGAAAAAATTTAGGAGCGTTAAAAGGATGCTAAACATTTAAAACTAATGTGCCATAACTGAAATGATTATAATACCTTAGCTGCATATGCAGCTTTAATTCCTCACTTACTTAAAAGGGACGTTTGCAGCAATACCATTATAAAATAGTCCCATCCCATAATTCTCCGAAATCACTTTTCACATATGCTGTTGCAGCACAGCCACCCGCCAGTTTCTGTATCCTAGCCTTCACTTTCTGCCATCATATTACTCTAATCTAAAACTTTCCATCTCCCCATTACTTAAAAACTTTCCAATTATTGACAAATCAGAGCTGGAATATATGCAAAAGGCCACCATTATATAGCAGCGCAAAGCGCGGAATCGGAGGATACTCTATTAACAGAAATAAAGCACAATTTGTAAAACATCCCGGCTATCCAAATAAGATTAAAATAATGCCTTCCTAGAAGTCCACGGTTTTCAATTACATGGGAATAAAAGCTGAATGACAATTTTTCGAATCAATTTATAGAGCTATAAAGTTCATTCTTTATTGCAGAGAATAAATAAATGCACAAGAATATTTCTAGAGCAGCTAGGAATTACGAAGACTAGCAGTTATTATTAATTATGCTTTATTTTTATCTTATTCATGCTTCATTAGATGCAAAACCATTCATGGGGTGTGAAATAGTCTATGTCAATGTTGACAGCCCCCTTAGCTTCAATGCACGGTTATAAAACCTGCTGGCTCTGACGGTTTTCTGCGGTATTTGTGTTATATTCCAATGACCATAGCAAACAAATAAGCAATTAGCATACGAAATTAACAGATCTAAATCTTACATAAAAATCGAAGCGAAGGCCGCCCATCCACCTGTACCGTTCTGATTCAATGTCCACATCTGCCACAAACCCTGAGTTGTTTGAAATAATTAAGTAGTCAGACACGCATGTAAACATGCTTGTTCACAATTCATACTGAAAAGCCCTTCAACATTAGCCATTGCAGTGTGGTATACAAATAAGACCTTGGATGAAACCCATAAGCTGGTGCTTTTGCAGGTTGGCTATGCTTAAAATATATGGCTTACAAGAAGCTTGTTAGAGGAGGTGAAGACGAAAATGGCATGGGGTAAAAACTGCCTTTAGTATATGAGACTTGAATTACGAGATACTCAGTGCATATCACTTAAATGGGACCCAAACTTAAAATAAAACTGCAGGATGCAAGGAACAGAAACACCCTAAGAATTTCATTTTGCTCTCAAGAGTTCAAAGGTGGAGTCCTGCGCAGCAGGGGCCAATGCAGGCTTCCCATGGATTTGCTCTCAAGGTTCAGGTTGGCTGAAAGGGCGCCCAGGAATGTTGGTATGCAAAGAGGCATGCCAATGGGACTGCCTCTTTGGGATTTGGTTTTGAAACCTGCCTCCCTTTCAACATAACAGGGCTTTTAGCCAATACTGCGGTAAAACCTAGAGCAAAAGGGCGAAAAAGATAAAGTCAGCTGTTCGACACGATCACAAATCTTCTACATATCAAAGACATAGTTGCTCCAAGTGGAAACACACCCAAGATGCAATTTTACAAAGATCACTTCTGGCAGAGACCAATGAATGGTTTCATTGAAGCGACCAGGATATTTGAATATTCACCTAGCACATAAAGTGGGGACAGCTATTGGTCAGCTCAGAGTCTCATCTCATGTCCAGCTTGAGATTGAGGCTGAGTGGGTGCTAAAATGGGCCCAAAGGTGGGCACTGGGAGGATCTGCAGATTGTAGCTTGAATGAGGTGAGTTTGAGGAACATTTTATCTTTGTGTCCAGTCTATTATGAAATACGGGGCAGATTCCACTGCCTATTTCAGGAACCTACCTCCCTCTTCAAACTGATTGCATATGGATCAGAAATGTATAGCTTTTTTCCTTCACAAAATGACTCTGCATAGAAGAAATCTATTGAAGGAGCAAGCTGAGGGAAGAGTGGGACAGGAAAATGACCCTAAAGGCTGATCACTCTCTTTCTCATTGGAGGTAATAATGACAATAAACGAAGATAAAGGAAAAACATAAGCAGTCCTTCAAAAGAGAAAACAAGTCTGGCATCACTTTATACTCTGAGCACATGGCCAAGAAAACAAAAATTTCTTGATTTCATTGTTTTAATTTTTCTTTTTTCTTTTTTTTTAACAATATCCTAGGTGGCTGCAAATGCATCCCTAGCTGGATGCATGATTGATGTATATTTGGTCTCATAGACTCAAGTGGTCTCTCGTAGACGTTCATATAATCTTTTTTTCTTTCTTTCTCATGCCATAAACAAAAATCGGGTAAAGACAGAGTCTTTGCATATGATAAACTGTAACTAGTTTCTTTCTTTTGATTTTTAGAGGGTGAATATATAGCCCAAGTTCCACCTCATAATTAGGGTGTAAATTACCCAGATGAATATATAATCCTTACCCCATGTAAGCAATAGCATGCTATAAAATCGTATCTGGCCTTGTGATATTGTTGCAACATCAATAGGCTGAGTATAACCTGCAAAATTCAAGCAGGATATCTAGGTTGATAAAAATTTGCAAGTTTGTGCAAAAACACATGGCCGTACCCCTTATCACTGCAAATGTTGCGTTTTCAATATTACAAGGCTCTCCAGCTGCATCTAGAAGAGATTTTGCCATTCCGTTCCCTGACCCTGAACAGAAAGCATACCGAATAAAAAAACCATATACAATGCATCAAGAGGCCACTCAGAGTACATCTTTTACCAGCAGGAACTACTCCAAGAGGAATTTTAATAGCACGCTCCCAATCATCCCGTTCTAAAAGGCCATTTAGAACCTACAGCAAACATGTCAACATTATGCTTTGACCGTGAGCAACTACAGTAAGATCCCTAATACCATCCGTGAGTTTTTTCCATTTTCACTATATCACAGCAACTTCCACTAGCAAGATGCTTAATTCAACTTTTTTAGATTCCCTTTCTCTATAATAGAACACAAATGAATAAGACTTTGAGGAATATAAATCTCTTCAGATTTGTTACAAAAAAGTGCTGAATTGGGTTTTATGTCCCCAAAAAAACAAGCTGGAAAGCGCATTAAAGATTGTTGCAAACAGTACTCAAGATTGCTACAACTCATTTTTGCACCACCCTTTTGCATGTTGATCATCACAACCAAAAAAACTCTGTAGCACTCGTACATGTCTGGCATCAAGAAACAAAGATGCATATTTACAGTTCAATGCTCGCTTTACTTCTCATAAAAGTGCATAATTCTAAAATAAGCGCATGGAGGTTTTGTTGTGTCTAGTTACTGCAGTACAGTTGGCCTGGCTTCAAAGAAGACGAAAGATCATTTCCTTATACAAACTACATATGTTCAACGAGTAGCAGACCTTAAGAGTACAGACCTCAACTAGAATGCCATCACCACTCACACATAGGATACCATCATACAGGGAAATATCCAATGACTTTGCCATATCTTTAGCGTGAAGTTGGAAGTGAGTCTCTGGTCAAACAGAAAGAACAAATCTGATAAGATATCATGCCAAACACTTAAACCAGAGTTATAAATCGTCTCGTCTAACCCTAAAATTCTTCTGTTTATTTTGTAGATCTGATTGTTTTAGTCAAGTGCAGATATTGTTTGCCCAGGAATACATTGCCCAGTTTTCAAAAGCTTGTGTAGCTCTTATAAGGAATAAGATGTACCTCTCTTGGTAACATGTATACCAGCCACTTCAAGTAATGGAACGACCACATCTTTGCATACTTGTTGAGCTTTTCCTTTTCCACTAAAGGGATTCACAATAACGAATAGCCTTTTACCGTCCTAGTTAAAAAAGCAAATAATACATTGCCAAGATTTATTGCTGGTTTAGGTATACAGTTCTTCTAGAATTTTATGTACCAGATCGTTACAATTCAAGCCGTATACTCACACCATAGTTCTGATTCTCTTGCCCATCAAATGTGAAGACAATGTTGAACGCCATTCCCACAGCAGCCGGGGCTTCTAAATTGAAAGTAAAATAATACGATGTACCTTAGAAAAGCCCAGCAACCTTTTGTACAATGAGGCTAGCTTGAGCAAATCCTCTCCGTCTCCATTTATTATTCTGATGTATGTGATCGTTCCGTGAACCCTAATTCCATCCACTTCTACTGTTGCTGTGTGTTCTTGGTCCATTCTCTAAATATCAATCAATATACTAAATTACCAATTATAATGTTTCAATCTAAACCAATTCGCAGAAGGCTACGGCAGTCGAAGCTGAAGCTGGATCCACATGAATAGCAGATTACAGAAAGTGGTTGAAATATTACCGGAGCATCAAGAAATGCATATGGTACAGAGAACGTGCGCATTACGTATAGTGCACACTGTTTTTCCGGCGTGTGTTCTGAGGCCGGTACCCACTATGTCAATGCATAGGTCATGGCGATGCAAAGCTCAGTCCATCTTGGAAGGTTCTTGGAAGAGGATTTGCTTAGTTTCAATGGAATGTCTGGACGTTTACAAAGAAGGATATATCATTCACGTTTTGAAGCAATCAGCAAATGGCAAGGCAACACACTTGCATGGACCAGCAATCGAACTTCTTTGTTGAGAGCAATGTATAATGGGACAGCTTATACATTTATAGGATAGAATTCTGCTGTTATAGATGATTAACGTCCACTAGATGTCGCATACAACACCATATTAACTGGGCTTCTTCGGCCAATTCATGTTGTTGGTTACGGATTTCAAAGTGTATTCCTCAGCAGGCATTATTCCTCGATAATTCCCCGAGCGCGCAGTGTACCGTAACGCCATTCAGAGCGGGGTCAACGCTAGTTGGGTTCTATTTTTAGGCCTCATAACCATTGCAGTAATAAGCAATTAATAATATTGTACTAACCCCGATTAGAAGAGGCCCCAAAATAGGCAAAGAATCAAAATAGAAGAAAGGCTTAAGATAAAATTTCATGTTTGCTACCACAAACTTGGCAGCACACGCTTAGAAGCCACCAAAAGGGTCGCGACTAACCAACTCCTGGGTAATTCCTTCGGCTACGGCAGTCTCACCGCCGGGTAACTACAAGTGAAAAATGAGGGAAACGTGACCGGGGATCTGAACTTCTGCTGCTAGCGCGCAAGCAGCCTCTAAGCACCGGCTCGCCTAAAGGGCGGGTTATTCTACGTACATGCACATGTACCACACCACATGCTTTTTCCCCTTTTACCTATTGGTCTCCGGTGGGACGAAATCTATTCTATTCTATTCTTTATTTTTTCGCTTTTTCGCCTTTTTTCCACAGCCAATCATATGAAGCCACAAAACACACCAACTGTTCAATCAAACACTTTTTTTCACCGCATCTGTTTCCACATCCCTTTGTGATGATTTCTTTTCTCATGCATAACACCAGAAAGTATCAATAAAGCACACACGTAAAGAAAGCAAAGCGTAGAATCATGCTGGCATACCAAGATCTAAGAAACCATACGATTGTATGCCTCAAGCAAAGTGGCCAATTCGCCGCAGCACTGATAAGAAGAGCCCTGCCGATTCATATGGCGCCATCTTCTAGTGACCTCTCCACCTCTTCCCACTCCATAGAAACCGCCTCCTCCACGTTTACAAACAAAGGCCAAGCCGATCCCAAACAATCCGACGGCAGGTCGCCACTGCACTCGGCGTAGAGTATTACTGTGCTAACAATGCTTGAGACCACTAAATGAACTCGACACCGGTTCGAGAGAATGTACCAGGAGAGGGCATTGCATTTATGAATTACATCATGGATACTTGGCCCGTGAGCATAGAAAACGAGGTAGGGAAGATGAGGCTCTTCAATCGCCAATGTTAATCATCATCCCCCGACATAGCTATTCTCATCCTGCCAACCCAACAAGTCACCGGTAAAGTGAGTCTCTGTATTCCCACTTCCATCGATGGGATTCCCCCTCGTATTCGATACCAATGCCCATCTCTAGTCCATAAGAAATAATCACAAACAAAGATGCAACAATCAAAACAAAGAGAACATATGTACAAACCCCGCAGCCCCATACAAGCACAAAGGTCAACCACATCTGCTATTGTAACTGGTGGTGTCAAGAGGTATGAAATCAGTCCTCAGCACTCCTCCATCGGCTCCCAGGCCCTCACACCATCATCCTCCCTTCCACTCAAGTTCTCATCCACATCTCCAGCGCAGCCTCTCATCCCAATATCGCTACCCTTCCCAATCAGTCAATGGGTCCTCCATCCCACGGGATGCCATACAACACACACCTCACATCACTTGGCAATGCGACTTTGGGGTTTATGTCGTGCCGCCTCACTCTATGTCAGATATAAGTTTGCAGCTAGAAGAATAGAATAGAATAGAATAGAATAGAATAGAACAGAATAATAATAGAATAGAATATGGAAGATCCGCCTAGTAGACAACGAATGGCCCAAGGTTCCCAAGCATCCCATCGACTGCCATTAATAAGGCTAGAACCTTCCCCACATGATAGTTCACACAAATGAAAGGGCTTCCTTCCTGAGGTTCCTCATATCCAAAACCACCACATAGCTGATGTCCCTCAGACCATAGAGCAGTACAAAGTCCTGTCTATCTCCAACTCCGGCGCCGACATTATCTCCTTTGTGTGTGCCTTTGAAGGTGGCTTCCCCCGTCCTCATGCAATACCTATTAGCCCCTCTCAAAACAATGAGAGTCAAGTATTCTTTAACGCCTTTACAACAAGCAAACAACCCCCCACAAGCTTCTTACCTCCCCACCCAAACCTCCGCTTCGGCACAATTCATTAAACTTTAGGGGATCCCCTGCAGCAGTCTAAAAGACACATTATAATGCGCATCTTAAGTCACCGCCTCTCCGGCCGCAACAGCACCCGAACACCTTCACGTAAATTGTTGACATAACAGTGAACCGGGGTGCATCCATGCCTGGCCTTGTCACACTTACACGCTTATGAGGCTCTATGTCATCCTCAACAAAGATGCTCCACCCTGCACTTCCCGTAAAAGAGTCTCATGCTCCATTCTCATGTTCACTCTCGCTTCTCCTAGGCATCCTCCTCAAAACAAAGCAAAGACAACAGTGGAAAACACAAGTGAAATTCCCAAGTTCTCTGCACTGTTAGGGTAATGCTAGCTCGCTCCAAGCTCGATTATACCGTAAGAGGGTCGGATCATCTTATCCGGGTCAGCCTTTGCTATAGGAACAAAGAAGTCAAAAGATGTTTCCCATCAAACCATGCATCCCACCTTGCCCATTATCCAAACTCCAAAATGGAACTAATTTTGCCCTATTTCCATACCTAACCTCTCTCATGCTGGGTCACCTAACTTTAACCATTCGTAAAACCATATGCCGCAAATATGGTTTCACAAACTCAGATTACGAGTGCCCATGTTACGCACCAGCGTTGAAGGTTTCCCCTATGGGCAAGCTCCTTATATGGGGAATGTGGGACATTCTTATAGTGAACATGCTAGAACAGTACCCGTATTAGCTTCCCGATGACCAGCCCCACTTGTTGTACCCATCATTTCGCGTTCGCTGGCCGAGCACTATCATATGTACCAGACCGCAAACCGCATATGTTCTTGAGCATTCTCCTTCATCTTCACTTTCCGTCGGGATTTCATATTTCTCCCGATGCATATTCAATCGACATGCTGGGTAGTTTTTCTTAGCAGTACCTGGAAAAAGTGAACAAGAGAGGAAAATACTCGGCATACCTTCTAAATCATCATTTTTGTAGTCAGGATTTGGTTTTTGAGGATGGTGATCCCAATATTACCAATCAAAACAAACCGGCTTCAAGATCTTCTTTTCCGTACGAGGCATGGTGCCTTACAACTATCTTTTTGTATAAGCCAAGATAAAATAAGACAAGATATAAGATAAGATAAGATAAGATAAATTAATAGATAAGTTTTAATATCCATAGGGAAACCTTAATCGAAGTTATGTAATTGCAAGATAAGCAAGGGGCAAAAGTCTGATCAAAGCAAGGCCGGCTTCAAATAGAACCCGGAGGGCTAAAACCCCATTGCGTGACACACATACAAGATCATCTATCTTTTAGATAAGATAAGATAAGATAAAAAATTAATCAGTCTACACGAAACCCAATCAAGCAGGGACCAAGAGCAAGAAAAAGGGCAAAAGCCTGACAGAGCAAGGGTCAAGCCCAAATAAAACCCGCTGATAAAGTGTGAAGTTTTAAACAAGAACATAACAACACCATACACAAGGTTTAGGAACCGCCTCCCGCAAGATGGTGTTGGAATGTAAGTTATAACTCAACAACACCAGACACAAGGCTTGGTCACGTTAGACTGGTTCAAATTTTCCGTATGGGGTTTAATTATCGCCTGTGTGATGCCGCTGTCGCCAAGCCCACTATTTTAGCAAACCAAGAGCTCACATGTAGGCCTCCCCTCGATGGGGAAAAAGCAACTAAACCACTCTGCTAAGGTTATGATGGAGAGACAACTTGTTGAATCGATGCCGGAAATGAAACTCCGAGATGGTCAATTAAACGAATGATGTGGGAGAAGCTATTGCCCAAAACAAAATTCTGAGCAATCAAAACGCTAATTGAGAGAGGCTCTTCTTACACATCATGACTCTACAGCCCGTGATTTGGTCGCACTACGAATGGTGGCTGCAAAGAATAAAGCAACAATTAGAGTAGCATGATGAAGAGGGGCATCTCGAATCTCGAGACCAAGAGAACAGAGCAAAAATCTCAAGATATCAGCTGAAAGAAGAAGGTGGCGTAAGAAACAAACCAACAAAGGAGTCTTTTCTTTAAAGATATAATGCATTTACATGATCCGTGTAGCATGTAAAGCAGAGATTAGGAAACTGTAATTTTCGATAAATTATGGTGCGATTCAAAGACAAAGAAGCTAGAGACATAATCTTACAACATCGCAAGCAAAATTTTGAAAGGATATAAAATCTGCTGATTTTGATCTTTACCCATCTCAACTAGAACAGGTAGGAAGCAAGAATTAACAAAACAAAAGAAGCCGTAGGATGAGGTATTTCGTTGTTTACTTGACCACGGAAAAGCAATCATAATAAAAGAAGGAGATCAGAATAGGGAATATTCATGGATTGCAAGAAGCAAGACAATGCCACAATAGATATATGGAACAACTCAGAGACAATAATTTTCTTGAAACATGGCAAAGATCAATCAAGCTCTCTACTAGATTTGATGTTTTGTTCACAGAGACGCAGTGATGGAACATGGCAAGATTCATGTATGGGTCGGTTTTGGAGGCATGCGATTGTATGTCCGAAAAACAATTGACATCAAGGTTACTGGTGCTGGCAAGAAAAGATGTACACAACCAATCCATGCCGATGGAGAATTGGAACATCTCATCCAATCTCTTGGCAGCCTAATACTATGCGCCCAAATATGAAGGTATATAAACAGAAGAATGGACCTAGCCCATCCATATCATGCGAAAGGTGACTAGACTGGATACCATGCTGGTTATCATGAAGCCAAATTTTATACAAAGAATAGTACAGTGGCTTGCAGACTTAAGGCCCCGAGGCCAAATGCATCAATCGGATGAGATCAAACTATATGAGGTCAAGCAATGTACGAAAGATCATGGCTAAAATTCACCGCAGAGAGGCGTGTACGTATGTATTGCCTATTCAACTTTCTCTTTATGTATCACTTTTCCTTGATGTAAAGGCAAAATGAAGTATACATGGAGTTGTATTATTCACATAAATGCTAGCCGACGATATGGTACATTGTCGCTTACTCATGGGAAAGGAAGACATCCACTATCTACTCATGGAGAATGGATCGTAGTTCAATAGCCAAGCAAGTTTGGCATGAGAAGGTTTTATCGGGGTATATAACTCCATCTTTGATCGTGCCACCGCCAAGATTCCCCTTCCCGCTTAGTCCTTCACCTTACACCGCATCTCTGCCAACTAACACTTCACCTACATTCCCGAACTTGTGCCGCCTGCTTATGCTCACAACTTGTCTTCCTTGCTTAACATTTTTACTCTCAAGACTCGATGGTAATTTGCTAATGCAGTGTTTTGACTTCATTCATGGAAATCAAAGGGTCTCCCAGCGCCTCTCTCTCAAGGGGGCAAAGCAGTTCTATTGGTATATTTGATACTTTTGTGACCTATCCTAATTTCTAGATACTTTTGTTATTAAGTTATTGCAATGGATGTCCATTAGGTTAGATATGACATAATTTTAATGCCACCCACCAATTTTAGGGACCATTATCCTTCTCCATGTTTTGTAATAACCTAACATTAATTTATGTATAAAGAAGAACAACTACCAATAATGTCAAGATAAGCATTGGGAATTGCTAAAACCAGTATATATGAATAAAATCAAAGATGTATATTTTGAATTGCTAGTTTATCATAAAAGATAAAAATGGTTGCCACTTGAGACAAATTCACCAAAATAGATCAATACAAGTACTAAAATCACAAACATGTATATGGATAAAAATAGATAGATAGATTTGTGTAACGTTTGAGACAACACTATAAATTTAGCTAAGAATTTTACTACCAGGCCTTTACAATTAAACAAAATTTTGGAACCAAAAAAAAAATCAAGGTCAGTTGTGGATAACTTTATTCTAGATATAAAAAAGGAAGAAGGCCAACAAGCTCCCTCCTGACTAGTAAGATGTGAACTTCAGTATGACTTGTAATTTATGAAACTTATACTTCCTCAAAGGAACACCAAAGTGATAACCTAAACATATCGACTCATATCTCAGAACGCAACTTTAATGAAAATAGCAAAGCTCAAAAGAAGAAGATACATTCTCCCATAAGTGTTTATATGTCGTTGAGTTCTCGCTTATTTTCACGCCCCGTGAGACAGGAAAGAAGCAAGAGGAGAATAAAGGGTTCATGTAAGACGCATCCATGTGGCCCTCCTTCAAATTGATGACAACGCCTCGCTTCTCACCTTAAGGGTATGAACAATAGCATCTACGCCATCCGTGAGCTCACTTAAAGGGAAAGGGTACTTGAACAGATGAAGCTAGATCCTCAACCAAAATCTATGTCATACATGAAAGCTAGACATATCGTATTGTTCAAATCCATGGCGTGATTGAAGGAGCCGACGGCGAAGTTAAAGGTTTACCACGAATTTCAAGCCAATCGACAAAGGAACGCCCACCCGGGTTGGAGAGGATGGACTGATGGTAAGTTATGGATAAGATTAGCTGTGTATGAAATATGGAGGTTGGCTATGGCGCACACAGGACTAGAAGCCTTAAAACAAGGCGGTACTGCTGCCGTGAGGAAGGGGAGGTTTTAGTCTATTCTGCCCGACACTAGCAGTATGGTGACCTGGGCCATGCCTTTCTTGGCCATTCTAGCGGCTTTGGTTATGTATTTGGGAATCACGTACGCTTTCATACCTTGTCACTCCGCCATATCCAAATCGGCCCCTCTTCGACTCTCCATCACCTTCTAGCCTCTTCTTTGCTTACTTCAAAAATAATATGTTTTATCGTTGCATTTCACAACCGCTTCTCCCCGTTGTAAGATATTTGTTTTGCCATTATCCTCTAATAAGCAGCTCAAGCTCTTGGGTATTGGAATACCACAACTCGGATCTCCGGCAATTTATGTGCTAAGCTGAAGGAGACATCAGACAAGATCGCAACCAAGTCTAAGGGCAAAGATAAGGAACATATGATGACCATATGATGATCAACTATCATGTAGATCAACTTATCGATGTGGAGGACCTTATCCGGTAATGGAACCTAATAAGTATCTATGTATTATACATGATAAATGGACCAACAGAAGACCATTTCCACACACCAAGCACATTCCCAAGTCATGTGGAAGATCATACTTTGCAAGATTTCAATGATCGGGGCAATATTGCATGGCAATGCACCTATTATGGCCATTTCAAATTAGGAGTTGGGGAGGATGGTCCGATTACATTGGGGAGTATCATGAGGTGTTTAAGAAACTATGAGAATGGTTACAATGGTCACCTACAGGATCCTATACCAGCCGTGCACTGGCATAGTGCATTGTTGGATGAACCCCACAGTATTGAAAAGTTTAGTGCGTGCTTCTAGGAGGAATGGACTATCGAATATGCTCGAGCTTTCGAACATCTCGTGCTAAACCCCGAGATCTCGCCCGTAAAAGCTCCTCTTGCAACTAGATAATTGTGCCGTCAAAATCAACAGTGGATGTTTTTCCTATCCTACTTAATAGCCGTGGGTATTTTGAAAGAGTCAATTTGGGGTTCCAATGCCCGGACATACCTACAAGGAAGATGTGGACGCATTGTTTGGAAAATATAGTCATGTATTGAGACAGTTGGTACGCCACCAACTTTCCTGTGCTATTGGAAATATTTCATGGATGTACAAACCCGATTCCTATAGGATCTATCATAGAAGAAGTGCCTGATTGGAAGAGTTTTGTGGATGGTTATATTTACATGGAAGGTCATACTAGACTTCAATTCACTTTTTGGGTGAGAGAATGGATTCCAATCATGCAATGGAAATGAGAATCTTCAGAGAGAAGTGAGGTGGGCAAAAAATTTGGGCAATGGATGCAAATGGCAAGTTTATGATACCTCCTCGCCAACCAAAAGTTCTAAAACCAACTCAAGAAGTCAAGCAATTGATTGATTAAGGACAGTATCAATGACTACATCAAGCATTGGCAAACTAATTCAGATGAGACCACTGCATTGATAGATTATTGAAGAAGGTGATCAACTTGTTGGATGAGGTAGAGACATCCTCGTAAGAGCTGAAAGAAGGGCAGGTTCCCAAAAGTAGGTGGAGAACATTAGTCAGCCGACGAAGATGATGGTACCATTAGTAGTATTGTGAAGGCATATGCTCCTCCTCAACTGGATAAACACTATGCTGGTCCTAAGAAGGATAGGCCAAAATATCTAGGTTCGGATTGTTATGAACCTTCTACCGACGTGTGAGTGCCACCAATTTGTAGCAGTAAAACCAGCATCTAGACCTATCCAAAGGTGGTTGGGACATAATTATCTCGGATATTTGCAAAGAAGAAGGTGATGTTAACTTCACGGTGCGCTATGGAATGGTGGCGTCCATTACATCGCTGAGTAATGTCACCATAAAGAAAGATATTCGCATTGTTGGACAAAGAGGGAGGAGAAATCCTAGTGATCCCGATCTTTGGCTAGACATTGAAACCGATGTACTCGTGTGGGACTCCAAAACTATTCCAAGTAAAACAATGAGTTAAGTAATACCGTGGATGTAAGGAATAAGGTTCTCATATCCCAGATGCTGGTGGAAAATGAAAACTGCTACTATATATCAACTACGCTTAATAAAAGTTGTACTACGTGAGTTTCATGATATATGATTTGCACCTTGAAGTTAAGGTGTGGAATTTATATTAAGGTGTGTGATTATATGTTAACATATAAAGTGACTTTATCAAGTTACTAAAAACTTGGCAATATGAAATTTGTCCCAAAAATCAAGACATAACTCAATTTAATTGAATGATGGTTACAATATGGGATTGGACAGAGTTGCAAGATTGAAGGATTTTATATCTACTTTAAAATGCCATTGGTGAGCTCTCTAAGGACCTAGACTTTCAAGTAGTAGATCTAATGGTGGAAATAATCTGAGTATAATGGAGAAATAACTGGTAATCGATTGTGGGTCTCTACCATTATGTTGTTGTGAAATAGGACTTCCTTAAGTACACACATCATTGATGCATGGGAGATCCTTGATACTAGCGCTAATGCTTTCTATTTCGTCCCATTGGGGACTTCAGATTCATATTATTATTATTAATAACAAAAACACACTCTTACCCTCAAAAAAAAAAAAAAAAATCATCTAGAAGAAATAAATAGACAACAATAAAACTCAATTTAATATCCACTCTTCCATTCATGCCAATCTCCTTTCAAATTTTGCAACATGGGTAAAATAACCATCAGGTACATAATCAAAATAAAATCATGAGTAAATCCTAGATGCGCTTTCCTTCAACCAAAGAGGGGCACATAAATCTCAACTATAATTGTTGTTGATTTCACATTGCAAGGCAAATCTCTAGAGGTTTATAAAAATAAAAGACCACGATTTCACAACACATCTGATCACAAATTAGTTCCTTAGTGGTTTTTTATATTTATCGTACCTAAAGGGTTGTCTATTACCTTTTCCCCTCTGCTTACAATCGCTTTATTCTATCCAACAATGAATCAAATCCACCTCTTCAACTTACATTGTGTGCTTCCTGCAATGCCGAGCAATCATAACTAGTATGAATAAAATCAAAGATGTATATTTTGAATTGCTATTTATCATAAAAGATAAAATGATTTCGCTACTTGAGACAAATCTAACAAATAATTACAAGTACTAAATACATTGCTAAACATGTATATGGATAAAAATAGATAGATAGATTTGTGTAATGTTGAGACAACACTATGCAAATTTAGCTAAGAATTTTACAGCTTGAACCTTTACAATTAAATGTGCTTGGAACCAAAAATCAAGGCTGCCGTGATAAATTTATTGTAGATATAAAAAGGAAGAAGGCTAACAAGGCCCCTCCTTGACTAGTAAGATGAACTTCAGATGACTTGTAATTTTATGAACCAAAGTGAACACCAAAGTGGATAACCCAAACATAGACTCGTTTATCTCCGTGAATGCCAACTTCAATGAAAATAAAGCAAAGCTCAAACATAAGGATACATTCCTCCTTTTGCTATTTATACGTTGAGGTCAGCCATTTTCACGCCCGAGGAGATAAAGTAGAAGCAAGAGGAGAATAAAGGTCCGCTTTTAAGACGCATCCATGTGGCCTCCCTCCTTCAAATTGATAAATAATAAAATTTCTATTTCCTCTCTTACCTTTAGCAGAAGGAATAATGGCATTCATGCCATCCGGTGAGCTCACGAAAAGGGAAAGGGTACTTGGAATGTATGAAGCTTAGATCCCCAACCAAAATCTATGTCATACGCTGTGAAAGCTAGATATCGATTGTGCAACCATGGCGTGATTGAAGGAGCCCACGGCAAAGCAAAGGCTTACCACGAATTTCAAGCCAATCGAGCAAAGGAACGCAGCTAATTCGGGGATGGAGAGGGATGATTCAGATGGTGTTATGGATAAGATTAATGTGGTATGAAATATGGCGTTACAGACTAGAAGCTCAAAACAAGGGTGGCATTGCCAAAGTAGCTGTGAGGAAGGAGGACGAGTCTATTCCGTCTCGACATATTGTGCATGGTGAGACCAGCCATGGGCCTTCTTGGCCATTCCACGGGCTTTGTTATGCATTTCAAATCATCGCCGTACTACTTCATACCTTGTCACTCCGCCATATCCAAACCGCCTCTTCGATCTCCTCCATCACCTTCTAGCCTCTTTGCTTATCAAAAATAATATAAGTCACTGCTTGCATTTCACACTGCTTTCCTCCGTTGTAAGATATTTATTTTGCCATTATCCTCTTACTAAGCACCAAGCTCTTGGGTATTGGAATACTACAACTACTGATCAAGCTAAAATTTTTGATTCAAAGCTCTGGCATATAATTACCTAACTCTCGTGAATCTCGACCAGGCATCACAATTGTATCGTATTTTGGTCCACGACAATGAGGCCCGAATTCATCATCCTCCTCCACGTAAGTTCATCCATATCTCCGTGCGTGGCGTACCTCATCCCAATATCGCTTTTCACTTTCCTAATCCGGCCGAATGGTTTCCATCCCACCGGATGCCATACAACACACCTCACATCACTTGGCACGCGATTTTGGGGTTTAGTGTCAAAATAAAGTACTTTCACTTATGCCTTTCTCGTATATAAAAGCCGTGTTAGAAGAATAGAATAGAATAGAATATGAAGGATCCAAATAGTAGACAACACGAATTTAATGGCTTCTACATCCTAGTGGATCAAAGACAAGGCCAGAACTCACCGCTTTTCCCCATGATAGTTCACAAATGAAGGGCTCTTCCCAAGAGGTTCCTTATCCAAAACTACCACATGCTTGATGTCCCCTGACTACAGAGCAAGTACAAGTCCTTGCCCATCTCCAACTAGTTTCGTATACATTCTTTTGTGCAGTTTTGAAGTGTGGCTTCCCATGTCCTTCGGCGTAACATCTTATTAGCTCTTCAAAACAATGAGCAATATTATTCTTAACGCCTTACAAACAAGAACAACCCCCACCCAAACCTCCGCCTATGGCCAAATTCACAACCTAGGGACTTCAGAGCAAGCCTAAAGACACACATTAGTAATGCAGGTGATCTAAGTCACTGCCCCTCTCCGTCAGAATAAAGACCAAACACAAATTTTCCTCACAAAATTAAGGAGCATGTCATAGAACTCCGGGTGCATCCATGCCTGCATCTGAAGGCTTCTGCTACTCCCACGCCTATGAGGCCTATGCTTCATCTCGGGCCAAGATTTGTGTGATGCCCACACCTCGCACTCCTTAAAAGAGTCTCGCTCATTCTGGTCGCCCCGCCTCGGCCTCCTAGCATCCTCCTCATGGAAACAAAGCAAAGACAACAGAAAACACAAGGAAATCAAGCTCACTCGGGTTAGGTAATGCAGCTTACCCAAGCTCGTGATTTATAGATCAGAGGGCCGGATTCCCATTCTATCCGGCCTGTGCCTGCCAGAACAGAAGAGGCGCTTCCAAAGATAGCGCCCGCATCAAACCATGCAATCCCAATTGCCCACATCCCGCAAAACCCGGTAAACACAACAACCAATTTGCCCTATTTCCATACTAACTTTCATACAATACCTAACTTTAACCATTCAAACCATATGTCATAACATATTTGCTCACAACCGACAATTTATATGCCCATGTTGCATGCACCATGTTGAAGGTTTCTAAGGGCAAGCTCGCTTATATGGGAATGTGGGATATTCCGTGAACATGCTAGAATATACCCGTGACATTCTAGATGACCATTCTAACTTGTTATGTACCTATCATTCCCCTGTCAGGCTCGCTGGGTCGCCGAGCACTACCGCTACTGTTCGGGACCGGCAACCGCATATGTTCTTGAGCATTCCTCCTTGTCATCTTCTACCTCTTTCCTGTCGATTTCATTTCCTCCAAACCGATATGTGCCCAATCGATATGCGCTTAAGGGTTTTAGCAAAGAAAAAGTGGCCGGAAAAAGAATGGCAGGAGAGGAAAATACTCGTGGCATACCTTCTGTAAACTAATATTTTTGTATGTGACAAGATTTGATATTTTGGAGGGGATGGCATCTAACATTGTCAATCAAACAACCGCTTTCAAGATCTTCTTTCAGGCTGAGGCATGGTGTATGAAGATACAACCTTTTACAACTATCTTTTAGATAAGCTGGGATAAAATAAGATAAGATATAAGATAAGATAAGATAAGATAAATCAAGATAAAGTTTTAATATCCATGCGGGAAACTCAATCGAGTTATGGGACTCATATAAGCAAGGGCAAAGTCTGATCAAAGCAAGGGGTCAAGCCCAAATAGAACCCTATCATAGACATATACAAGATTATCTATCTTTTAGATAAGATAAGATAAGATAAGATAAGATAAAAAATTTGCGTCACGGAAAACCAATCGGTTATGGGACCCGATGATACAAAGAAGGGCAAAAAGCAGATTAAGAACGGAAGCCAAATAAAACACAGGATAAAGTGTGAAGTTTTTTAAAAACAGGACTTATAACAACACCTACATACAAGGCCCAGAACAAAAGCAGCTCACTGCAGGAAGATGGCATCTTTGGAATGTAAGCTATAATAACAACAATTACACAAGGGCTTGTCACGTTGGATCAAGTTATTTCCTGAGGGCCAAAACTAATTGCTGTAGCCGAATTGATGCCCGTATGCGTTTAATATTTAAACCCTATTTTAACAAACCAAAAGCTCACATGTAGGCCTCCACGATGGGAAAAACATAAAAAATAGCATTTCTGAAGCAAGGTTGAAGAGTATGATGGAGACAACTTGATGATCGATCTTTGGAAATATCGAGGGTAATGGTACGATTAAACAGAATGATGGGAGAGTGTTGCCCAACAAAAGTCCCGAGGAGCAATCCATGTGAAAAGAATTGAGGAGATGAGAATGAGAATGATTTTTTTATAGTGCACTGAGGCCAAGAAGATGTGGTGTTGAGTGCAACAGGGACTTCGAGGTGTCACCATCCCGGTGTCCAGGCTAATAACAGTCCGGTGTGGTAGCGCTGGTATGACCGCAGAGGCCCTCTCTACACATCATGACTCTACGGTTCCAGATTTGGCTGCAATTACGAATGTGGTGGCTGCAGCAACAAAGCAACAATTAGAGAAACATGATGAAGAGGCATCTGTTGAATCTCGAGATCAAGAGAATAGAGCACAAAATCTCAAGATATCAGGCTTGAAAGAAGAAGGTGGCGAAGAAATAAACCAAACAGTGAGTCTTTTCTTTAAAGATATAATGCATTTACATGATCCAGATGTAGTGCACAGCAGGAGATTAGGGAAACCAGGTAATTTCTCAAGGGCAATTATGGTGCGATTCAAAGATAAAGAAGCTAGAGACATAATCTTACAACATCGTGCAGCTCTGAAAGGATATAAAATCTGGCTGGATTTTGATCTTACCCCATCTCAACTAGAACAGAGGAAGCAAGAATTAGCCAAAATAAAAGAAGCCAGAGATGAGGTTTCGTTGCTTACTTGGACCGCTTTGGAAAAGCAATCATAACAAAAAGAAGGAGATCAAAATAGGGAATATTCATGGATAGCAACAGGCTAAGACAATGCCACAATAGATATATGGAACAACTCAGATATAATAATTTTCTTGGAAAGATGGCAGCATCAATCAAGCTCTCTACCAGATTTGACAGGTTTTGTCTTTGTAGACGCAGTATGGAACATGAAAGATTCATGTATGGGTCGTGGTTTTGGAGGCATAGCCAATTGACATCAAGCATTGCAGTGGTAAGAAAAGATGTACACAACCAATTCATGCTGATGAGAATTGGAACATCTTATCCAATCTTCTTGGTAGCCTATTACTATGCGCCCATAAATATGAAGGTATATAAACAGGAAGAAATGGACCTAGACCATCCATATCATGCGAGGGCAGGACTAGATTCGATACCATGCTAAGCTATCATGAAGCCAGCTTATACAACAATAGTACAGGGGTTGCAGACTTAAGGCCCCGAGGGCCAAATGCATCACTGGATGAGATCAAATTATATGAGGTCAGAAGCAACAGTAATGAAAGATCATGGGCTAAAATCTACTGCAGAGAGGTTGTACAGATGTATTGCCTATTCAACTTTCTCTTTATGTATCACTTTTCCTTGACAGAAAGGCAGCTTAGCAGATACAGGGAGTTGTATTATTCACATAAAATGCTAGCTGATTTTTATGGTACATTGCTGCTACTCATGGGAAAGGAAGACATCCACTATCTACTCATGGAGAATGGATCATAGTTCAATAGCTACAAGTTTGGCACAGATAAAGGTTTTTATTGGGTATATAACTCCATCTTTGATCAGGTCACTCGCCAAGATTCCCCTTCTGCTTAGTCCTTCACCTTACACTGCATCTTGCCAATTCAACACTTCACTCTACATTCTGAACTTGTGCCAGTTGCTTATGCTCAATAACTTGTCTTCCTCGTTTAACATTTTTACTCTTGCACTTGGATGGTAATTTCATAATGCAGGTTTTTTGGACTTCATTCATGGAAATCAAAGGGTTCTCCAGCTACAGCTCTCTCTCAAGGGGGCAAAGCAGTTCTATTGGCATATTTGATACCTTTGTGACTGAATTGTCCGAATTTCTAGATACTTTTTGTTATTAAGTTATTGCAATGGATGTCCATTAGGTTAGAGTTGTTTATGGTGACATGGCCTTAATGCCACCCACCAATTTTAGGACCATTATCCTTTTCCATGTTTTGTAATAACCTAACATTAATTTGCATGCATAAAGAAGAACAACTACCAATAATGTCAAGACAAGCATTGGGAATTGCTAAAACATGTATATATGAATAAAAATCAAAGATGTGTATATTTTGAATTGCTAGTTTATCATAAAAGATAAAATGGTTGCCACTTGAGACAACTACCAAATAGATCACAAGTACTAAATATTGCTAAACATGTATATGGATAAAAAATAGATAGATAGATTTGTGTAATGTTTGAGACAACACTATGCAAATTTAGCTAAGAATTTTACGGTTGTACCTTTACAATTAAACAGCCTTGGAACCAAAAAAATCAAGGCTGTCGTGATAACTTTATTCTAGATATAAAAAAGGAAGAAGGCCAACAAGCCCCTCCTTGACTAGTAAGATGTGAACTTCAGTATGACTTGTAATTTATGAAATCCATACTTCCCTAAAGGAACACCAAAGTGGGATAACCCAAACATATCGACTCGTTATCTCTGTAACGCAACTTCAATGAAAATAGCAAAGCTCAAATCTAATTGCCACATCGGGAGGAGGAGAGATCCATACTCCATTCCGTTAGTTCTCATGGCTTTGAGTTTTCAACTGCAACTTCTCAGCCATGTCCCCAGTGCAAACGACCAAAAATCGAGCTCCAAAATGTAAACCCTTCAAGAACCTAGCAACACACAGGGTTTATGTTTTGGAGGCTATATCATAGTCAGATTCGACCAGACCCATGACATAAAGGGAGGGTGTGGATGTCAGAAGAAGGATCCTTAAAGCCCTCTGAAAGCAGCTTGCCCCAAAAGTCCTCTTTGAAGGCCCTAGCAACGGACGACCATCTCCCCTACTCCAAAACTGTGAATTGGCTCTACCAATGGACTCAAAAAATAAACATTACCATGGGGACCAAGTTTCTAGAGCGTTTGTGTTTCTTTCTTTGCTAAAACTAACCGTGTAACTTGGTTATTATGGTAATGTCGCCATTTTGGACGACATGGCGAGGTCGAATCGCCATTCCGGAGCCTCCATGCTACCCGGACAACAAAATGCCTAGGCCAATTGACTATGAGTGTGTTGGATATGAGCTATTTTGGCGCTTCTTGGAGAAGGAGTGGTCTTCTGCTTATGAAAGTTGGTCCACAGGGTAATGTCAACGATCTGATTCATTGGCAGAGTCAAATTCAAATTCAATGTTTTGGATTGGAGAAGTTGCCTAGGGCATTTGGGATAGCACTTTTGGAGCTATCAACTTCGGGGAGTTTTTAGGAATCCGTCTTCTGGAGTCAAGACCCTCCCTCTACATGATGAGATGGTGCAAGATCCTGGTTGAATCTGACTAGGACATGGCCTTCGTCCTACGTTATTAAAGGGGTTATGTTTTGGAGGTCGAGTGTTGTTTGCACTTGGGACTTTGACTAAAATCTTCTCTTAAAATTATACTACTTTCGGGTTTATGTTTTCTCTCACCTGTGTTAGGCACTTGTTTATCCAAAAGATAACATCTTTAAAGGTTTGAATACCACAAGGATATTTGGACTATTCATCCCATTATGGGAAACTTGGCCATGCAAATATCTTCTTCTAGCACCCTTGTTTTTTAAGGAATATTGTCTCCCAAACGTTGTTTCATCATAATTGAGCTCTAATGCATGAGGATCCCAACTTGATCTGAACATTTGTCTAATCACGAGAAAATGAAATTCTTAATTTATTGTTATAATCTAATCAGAAATTGGCATCAATATTTGGCATAGTGTGGAGAAATTATAGTTCTACCTTGACATCCATGGGTGTTGTCTATACCCTTGTTTGCATATAATGGTAATCCATTAAACTATGACTAAACACCAACTTTGGTTTTTGAATAAGTGTGTCCCTTGGAGGCCACCATGTTTTAAATTTTCAATGGTCTAGTCATTTTGTCCATCATTTTGACATTGTTTATGCACAATACCTTTAAATTAATGAGGCATGCAAGCCAATGATAAGACCGTACGAGTGGCCTTTAAAATGTCAAACTAGTTATGAGAAAGAGTGATCAAACATGCCACATAAGCTCAAACATGCCATATGGGCTCAAGCATGCCACTTAAGCTCAGACATCTCACCTAGGCTAAAAAATGCCACCTAGGCTCAAGCATTGCCCCTAGGGTCAAACATGCCCTATGCCACATAGGCTTAAACATGACACATGGCTCAAACATGCCCCTAGGCTCGAACATGCCATTAGGGTTATAACAATGCTCTTCCAAATGATTTATTATTTTTTTAAAGGCGATATATGCTTTTGTATGTTTTTTTGATGGTTGAAATGTTGTGTCCCTAGGCTTGAACATGCCCTTAGGCAAGAACATGGCACATTGGCTCAAACATGCGACATATGCTCAAACATGACACATGGCTCAAACATACCATATAGATTCAAACATGCCACATAGACTCAAACAATAGACTCAAACATGAGACATGGCTCAAACATGCTACTAGGCATGTATAAAAAACATGACCTTGGTCCTTAATTTTTGGTTAAATTTTTATTCTCCATTTCGAGTTTTCGCTTGCTTGACAAAAAAATTGGTAGGAATTTTGGAGTTTCTATACAAAATCCGGCAATACTCATTAGCTGGTGGAGCGTGACATACCATGGCAAATTATCTGGATAGAGGTATTGGAGATTTTGGAGCGCCACTATAGTCATAAAAATGCATGACTTATTGTTTTAAGAATGGAATATGATATCATATGAAATATAACCCGATTTTATTTTTTTAAGAATGAAACATAACCTGAGTCTGAATGAGGTCATCGTTGATGCCCGATGGAGAAGGGGCATCCTGATCTGGGGGCATGGGATGACGTGACGGTGGCTCGTATATATGGCACTCGATATTTATACAGTATGGGGGCATAGATCTAGCCGCCTGACATGCTCGGACTTTCTTCCAACAAAGAAAGAGCAACAACCGATCTAGCGGCCATGCTCGGGCAACACATAGTGATACACTCCATTCTAAAACCATTGTTTTTTAACAAAACAAACAAAATAAAATAAGCCCACCCCTTTTTTGGCCTAACCATTACAAAACCTTACTCCTTTCGTAATTTAGCAACATTATGGTGAAATTCAAAAGTTAGGTATGGTATAATTGAATTAAATCCGACCATCCGTATCAATGGTTGTGATGGCGATCCGAATCCTACGATCCTATTGGCGTTAAATGAACGGTTGAGATCAATATTGACGGCCCAGATTTTACCTCATCTATTCTGTTTTCTGCCTTCCTATTTGCCCCTCTTCCCGCCACATCTTCCCGCCTCCTCTTCCCGCCTCCTGTTTGCTCACGTCTCTTTGCCTCTGATCATTTTCGGCTATGGCTATGGCTATGGCTTTTTCGACCTTCTTCACCATCTCGGATGGTTTTGTTCAATCTTTTGGTTTTAATCTCTATCTTCTGCCTTCTGGTTTCTGTAAGTGATGAAAAAAGTGCTTCTGTAAGAGAAGGCGAGCTCTGCTTCTGTAAGAGATGAAAAAAGTGCAGTGATCAGTGAGAACCCTGGTGGCTCATGTCAATCTGGCTGCAAGACTTAGGATTCCTACTGCATAATACCTGCGTGGAAATTTGAAGTGGAAATTCGATTGGATTGTGCAGCAAACTTATCTCTATTTCTTCTGCGGCAGTGTGGCTTTGTAGGGTCTCTTTCTGATGGTAAGTATGTCTATGCACATATGGTTAAATTAGGATATGGCCGGGATAGATTCTTAGGAAATCTGCTGATAAAGATGTACTGAAAGCAGCAATTTTTGAAAAAATTAGTGGATGGAATGTGTTTTCTTGGAATCTGATGATTGCAAGCTATGTTAGACAGAATTTTAATTGGGAGGCTCTTCAACATTTTAATCAAATGCAGCAAGAAGACTTGGAGGCAGATAAGTTCAGTTCTTACTGGATGTGGTAGACCAGAGTTATTAAATCAAGGAAGGAGAGTGCATGCACAGATTGTGGACAATCGGTTTATATCGGATTTGGAGGTTCTTAATTCATTGGTTAATGTGTATGGGAATTGCAACAGGTTGTTAGAAGCTAGAAATGTTTTTGGCATCATACAAGAGAACCAAATATCATGCAATGGCATGATTGCGGCATATGTTCAGAATGATTATTGCATGGAGGCCTTTTCAACTATTCAAAAGGATCGTTATGGAAGCATTTAGACCAAACGAATACACTTGTGTTCACCTAGTTAATGCGTATGCCAGCCTTGCTCTGTTCGTAGTACTATGTAGATATGCAATTTAAACAAATTCCTTCTCTTTTGAAGTGCTGCCATGAAAACCACAGAAATGCTCTGTATTTGTACAAGAGATTAACTTTCTTTCACAAGAGATTCAATGTTTGACAATACATACATTCAAACAAGAATGTAAAAACAGCTCTTTTAAACAAGAAAATGCAAACAACACTTAAAACAAGGATTATATAAAAGCAAAAAACAACTTTAAACAATGTATAAAAAGCTAAAAACAATTTAAACAACGTGTAAAAATAAAAGTACAATGCTTGAAAACAATATCTAAATTTATATTTTAGTAAAAAATAATACTTCCAATTTATCCAACACATTGTTTTTTTAAAACCACCTGTTTTAACTACAATCTTTTATTGAAAAAACAACACGTAGAAATATTTATTTTGATAGAAACCACACGTGGATCTTATGTAAAACAATACTTCAAAACAACAGTTATTTCTGAAAACCACACATTTTTGTTTAAACCAGCTATTATTTTCGAGGAAACCAACACTTAAAAACGATATAGTTAAAAAACAAAACTAGAAAACTATACGTAGTTTCTAGCAAAATCGGACAAAATTCTCTACGTGGTTTTTCAGTGTTGTCTTTTGCAAAACAACAGTTAAAAACAACATGTGGACCTTTAAGTTTTATTAAGAACAACACTTGAAAACAAAGTGTCTATTTTTTAGGAAAACAACACTTGAAAACTACAGCTATCTTTAAAAAACAACATGTAGACACACGTGTAATTCCTACGTGTAGATAATTTTGACAAAACTCTACGTGTAGACTTTTAACAAAAAAAACTACATGTATAAAAATTTGGCTAAAAACTACACGTCGTTTCTAGCAAATCCGGACAAAAAACAACACGTAGTTTTTTGGTGTTGTTTTTTTGCAAAAAAGACACTGAAAAACAACACGTGGACCCAGTTTTGGGGTGGTTATGAGATCCAAGTGGGCTTTATGATGGTCGGCCACACCCATGATGATATTGATGCTTTATTTGGAAATTTTTCAACCTTGATGAGTTCATCGGATGCTTTGACACTACCAGAGCTACTTTACTTGTTCAGCAAGTGCAATGCAAAATCTCCAATTCCATACTTTATTGATGAAGTTCCAAATTGGAAGGCTTTTGTGAAGGGATTCATCCCTGATAAGGGCCAACGCCTGGTTGGGCATACTGAACCATTGCTCTTCAAATTTAAGATGGCAGGAGATTGGCCTGTTATGCAATACAAAATGCGTCCTACACATAAAGAGTGGCTTCCAGCAGATTCTCCAGGAGTTAGAATGTGGAAAGAGGATGAACATGGTCAGCCAATGCTACCAAGTGGTGTGCCACAAAATATTCCTCCTAGACCAACATTGAAGGATCTTCCAGGGTTGAAGGATAGCATCAACAAATACATCTCCCTATGGAAGGACATATGTAAGAATCAAGAAAGTAGCTTGTTTGCAAGGCAATACACGGCAAGTGTTGAGTATTGGAGCCCTTATCTCTTTGGAGGATGTTGCTCGGGGCGTCCTCAAAATGATGCATTTTGGCCACAAACAAGACAAGCTCCTCTAGAACAAAACGAAGATTTGTTCCGAGGTCAACGTATCCCTTGGTCACCACGACCTTTACCATCTTATTGTGGCCCGTCCGATGGCTGTCCAAAGGTTGCCTCTTGAAGAGTTTGATCCTCACGCACATGTGACAAAGGGTATGTTTGTTCTAGTCAGACACGGAGATGATAACACCGCCACTTGGTTTAGGATATGCAGAGGAGAATGTTTGTTCTTGATCCGGAATCTACATATTTTGGCCATATTTTTGTATCGGTGGAAGCCTCTTTGGAGGGGACTACAAAGACCGCTTGACTAAGCGTTGGCGGCCTAATCCTTCCGATCCTTCAAGGTACGAAAATTTAGATGCTATTCATTATGCTTGGGATGCCAATGGCAAGAGGCCGAAAACAAATCCAAATTCAAATATATTGTAGACATGTGGAAAGACATAGCACATTGTTCATCTTAATACATGAGATCTTGTACTTGTGATACATATCTTTCATCTTAATACATAAGATCTTGTACATTTACTATATTTGTGATCATATATAATCAAGCTTACATCTTTAATATATAAATGCATACATGATTCATAGATAAGATGGTCGAAGTGCTTATATGTTGAACAGTGATTCATTCATCTTCGATCTTAGTAGTGATCCCCGATATCTCTCATAGCTCATGCGCTCTGAAGCCAAATCAGATGGATCATAACACCAATTGACGCAGAACAACGAATCTCAGGGTCAAAGCTTTTTTCGCGGTAGGGATCAAGAAGAAGATGCCTATCTAGGCAACCAACAAGATCAGAGTGGCTCATTGAGCACTTGATCGCCTCGATGTGGTGAACAGAAGAAGGCAAATAATCCATGGGAGATGAATGACCTCTAGCCCCGAATGGAGCTGTTTTTGTAGTGAAGTAAAATTATTGATGTGAATTATTGGGGTGGACTGTAGCGCCATCATTGAGCGTATACAAGTATCATGTACTCGTACAGGTATGATTCTATCATGTACTCAGATTCTATACATCAACTAATATTCACTATGCTTATATTATATATATCCTTAACAGATACACAAATCATAAGTGCTTATATTATTATATCCTTAACAGGTATACATATCATTGATGATTCACTCGTCATTGCTGCTTGACTAATATAGGTGTGATTGAAATTAAAGACAGCTTGCATAGTTCATAGGTACTCATGTCATTATTATATCCTTAGCGGTCTACAAATTCACTCATCATCAACATCAAAGCACGCGATGCTATTCAGCTCATAGATCTCCCCGAGGGAAGCCAATAGAGGTGGACCTTAATACGAGTGAGCTTCTTGCAAGCACTCACAGGACCATCTGCTTTGGACTGCATCCATGGATCAAGTTTGATACCATTTCTGTAGCATTCACACAGATCATTATAGCTAAGGTAGCACCTGAAGGATCGGATGTTCTCTGGACGATCAGGCAAGGAAGCCATGGGAGATGAATGAGCTCTACCACCGGATGGAGCTGCTTTTATAGTGAAGTAAAATTATTGATGTGAATTATTGGTGTTCATTGCCATTATACGAGTACCATACAAGTATGTATATGATCCAATAATTTCTATGTATATACCATCAATAATTTTGGTGGGTATATACCATCAATAATTTTGGTGGGTATAAATATACATCAAATTGCCGAGTGCAGCAACATTGGCCTCCGTCTAACTATGACGCATTCTGGTCCTGAACGTGATTCTATCACTTGCAAGATGAATCATGAAGACTTCAAGCGGTGCTGTGAGCGAGATATACCGCTTGAAGACTGGCTCACCACTGTTGCTCTCAATCCTCGCCATTATCCTGATCCCTTCGATGTTATCATCCATCTTATATGGAATAGAGAGCATCAAATGTTCATGATCGAAAGGATCTCTGGAGCGCCTTCTGCTGGTTCTGATGATTCAGAATAGTAAGAGTAGAAGAATAATAGTACTTATCATCTTGTTGTAATCTGGTTGTGTTAGTATACAACAGGTATATATAACCTTTTGTAATACACATAACCATACTATAAGTAATAGTAGAAGAATAATAGTACTTGTTATCTTATTGTAATCTGGTTGTGTTAGTATACAACAGGTATACATAACCTTTTGTAATACACATAACCATACTATATGTATTGATATGAATAATAGCATTCATGCCATCTGTGAGCTCACGAAAAGGGAAAGGGTACTTGAACAGATGAAGCTTAGATCCCCAACCAAAATCTATGTCATACACAGGAAAGCTAGACATATCAGTATTGTTCAAATCCATGGCAGGATTGAAGGAGCCCACGGCGGTGCCAAAAGGCTTACCACAAATTTGAAGCCAATCGATAAAGGAACGGCCCAATTCGGGGTTGGAGAGGGATGGACGGATGGTGTTATGGATAAGATTAGCTGTGTATGAAATATGGAGGTTGGCTATGGCAGACACAGGACTAGAAGCTCGAAAAACAAGGGCGGCATTGCCAAAGTAGCCAGGAGGAAGGGGAGGACGTAGTCTATTCTGTCCTCTGATACTAACAGGTATGGTGAGACCAGTTTGGCAGTCTTCTTGGCCATTCCAGCGGGCTTTGGTTATGCATTTCCAAATCAATGCTGCAGTCGCTTCATACCTTGTCACTCTGCCATATCCAAACTGTCCTCTTTCGATCTCCTCCATCACCTTCTCTAGCCCTTCTTTGCTTACTTCAAAAATAATATGTTTTACTGTTTCGCATTTCACAGCCGTTTCCTCCTGTTGTAAGATATTTGTTTTGCCATTATCCTCTAATAAGCAGCTCAAGCTCTTGGGTATTGGAATACTCACAACTGCTGGATCTCTGGCAATTTATGTGCTAAGCTGAAGGAGACACTAGATAAGACTGTGCAACCAAGTCTAAGGGCAAAGATAAGGGAACATATGAAGGACCATATGACAGATCAACTATCATGTAGATCAACTTATTGGATGTGGAGGACCTTATCTGCAATGGAACCTAATAACTATCTATGTATTATACATGATAAAATGGACCAACAGAAGACTTGTCTTCCACAATTCAAGTACATTCCTAAGTCATGTAGAAGATCATACTCTTTGCGATTTCAATGGCCCGGGGCAATATTGCATGGGCAGTCTCGGACCTATTATGGCCATTTCGGTTTAGAGTTGTGGAGTGATGGTCCGATTTTTTTCACATTGGGAGTATCATGAGGTGTTTAAGAAACTATGAGAAGGGTTACAATGGTCACCTACTGTGGATCCTACAACCCGGCCGAGGGCACTACATAGTGCATTGTTGGATGGAACCCCTAATAGTATTGAAAAGTTTAGCAAGGCAAGGTTTAGGAGGAATGGACCTAATGAATATGTTGGAGCTTCAACATCTCGTGCTAAACCTCGAGATCTGTCCAGAAAGCTCCTCTTGCAACTAGATAATTGTGCTGGTCAAAATAAGAACAGGTGGATGTTTTCTTTCCTATCCTACATAACAGCTGTGGGTATTTTTGAAAGAGTCAATTTGGGGTTCCTAATGCCCGGACATACTCATGAAGATGTGGACGCATTGTTTGGAAAATATAGTCATGTATTGAGACAACAGACAGTTACCAACTTTCCCAAGCTATTGGAAATATTTCATGGATGTACAAATCCATCTCCTATAGGATCTATCATAGAAGAAGTGCCTGATTGGAAGAGTTTTGTGGATGGTTATGCTTTCGACATGGAAGGTCATTCTAGACCTCTTCAATTCACTTTTTGGGTGAGAGAATGGATTCCAATCATGCAATGGAAAATGAGACCTTCAGAGGAGAAGTGGAGAGGTGGGGCAGAAATTTGGCACAGGGATGCAAATGGCAAGCCTATGATACCTCCTGGTCAACCAAAAGCTCTAAAACCAACTGAAGAAGTCAAGCAATTGGGATTGACTAAGGATGGCATCAATGACTACATCAAGCATTGGCAAACTAATTCAGATGAGACTAATCGTGCATTGATAGATTATTGGAAGAAGGTGATCAACTTGTTGGATGAGGTAGACACATCCTCAGATGAGCTGAAAGAAGGGTGGTTCCCTAAAAGTAGGTGGAGAACATTAGCTGGTGCTGACGAAGATGATGGTACCATTAGTAGTATTGTGAAGGCATATGCTCCTCCTCAATCTGATAAACACTATGTTGGTCCTAAGAAGGATAGGCCAAAATATCTAGGCCTGGATTGTTATGAACCTTCTACTGACGTGGAGTGCCACCAATTTGTAGTAGTAAAACCAGCAGATCTAGAGACCTATCCAGTGTGGTTGGGATACACTATCTCGGATATTTGCAAAGAAGAAGGTGATGTTAACTTCAATAAGGTGCGCGTGGAATGGTGGTGTCCAGTACATCAGTTGAGTAATGTCACCGATAAAGAAAGATATTCAGATTGTTGGACAAAGAGGTGGAGGAGAAATCCTAGTGATCCTGATCTTTGGCTAGACATTGAAACCGTATTGTACTCATGGACTCCAAAAACTATTCCAAGTAAAACAGCGGGAGTTACAATACCTCAGGATGTAAGGAATAAGGTTCTCATATCCTTGGGGATGCTGGTGGAAAAATGAAAAACAGTTACTATGTATCAATCACAGTTAATAAAAGTTGTATACTACTTGAGTTTCATGATATATGATTTTGTAATTTGAAGAATAGAATAGAATAGAATAGTTTTTTAAACGTCCATGGAGACCAATAGGTCATGGGACCCATACAATGGGCTAGTACAATCATTACTACTAGGATTAAAAACCCCGCCTCGAAAGGTTTTCAAGGGAAAAACCTTTGCAGTAATGATGGTACTAGACAAGCGGATGACTACTGAGGGCTCAGTAATTGCTGACGTGTATCTAGAACCTCAAGTATGTATAATGCCAAGTCATGCACAGATGGTGCTCTGAGAAGTTGTGGAAGCATGGAATGGAATGCTAAGGTCAAAAAATAATTCCGGACTATCTCAAAAGCAGGGCAACTCAGAAGAGTATGGCTTTCATCTTCAATAACCTGTAACTGGCAACAGGCACATAGTCTCGCTTCTCGCGGCAATTGCGGCCGCTCCCATCTACCTGTCTCAATTCGTAGCCTATGGGATCCCGTGCGAATTGATGCAATAGCTACAAGCTTGTTCCTGGACAATGAAGCAAGCAAATAAGCTTGGGGCCCTGGTGCTAAGGTGGGATTTATGTGTGCATGATAATGACCAGTTTTCACTTGGGCCAAAGTAACTGCGTCCCATATCTTTTGAGAAAAACAACCATTGAGATATTGTTGCAAAAGCTCAGGATCAGAACTGGCAAGCATCAGGCAGTGCTCTGATTGCACAGCCCAACGGGCAAACCATGTAGTGCAATGCTCTTTCCAACATCGTTTCAAACGCTGAGGATTAAGGTGTGAATTTATATTAAGGTGTGTGATTATATGTTAACATAAAAACTTGCAATATGAAATTTGTCCCAAAATCAAGACATAATCCCAATTTAATTGAATGATGGTTAGTTACAATAAGGGATTGGACAGAGTTGGTAAGATTGAAGGATTTTATATCTACTTTAAATGCCATTGGGTGAGCTCTGAGGACCTAGACTTTCATGGTAGATCTAATGGTGGAAACAATCTGAATATAATGGAGGAAATAATCTGAGTAACTGACTAGGTGGGGTCTCTCTACCATTATGTTGTTGTGGAAATAGGACTTCCCTAAGTACACACATCATTGATGCATAGAGATCCCGGATACTAGCGCTAATGCTTCCTATTTGTCCCATTGTGGGGACTCTCTGTATCTATATTATTATTATTAATAACAAAAAAACACACTCTTACCCTCAAAAAAAAAAAAAAAAAAAAAAAAAAAATCATCTAGAAGAAATAAATAGACAACAATAAAACTCAATTCTAACATCTCCACTCTTCCATTCATGCCAATCTCCTTTCAAATTTTGCAAATGGGGCACAATGGTAAAATAACCATCAGGTACATAATCAAAATAAAATCATGAGTAAATCCTAGATGCAGTTTCCTTCAAACTAAAGAGGGACACACAACTTCAACTATAATTGTTGTTGATTTCACATTGCAAGGCAAATCTCTAGAGGTTTATAAAAAATAAAAGACCACGTACTACAACATATCTGCGATCAAGCAAATTAGTTCCTTAGTGGCTTCTTATATTTATCAAAAATTCTTAAAGGGTTGCTCCATATTACCTTTTTCCCCTCTAAGCCACACTGTTTATTCTATCCAACAATGAATCAACCACCTCTTCAACTTGCTACTAAAGCCCGGCAATGCCGAGCACCATAACTAGTATGAATAAAAATCAAAGATGTGTATATTTTGAATTGCTTATTTATCACTTGAGACAACTACCAAATAGATCACAAGTACTAAATATTGCTAAACATGTATATGGATAAAAAATAGATAGATAGATTTGTGTAATGTTGAGACAACACTATGCAAATTTAGCTAAGAATTTTACAGTTGAACCTTTACAATTAAACAGGCTTGGAACCAAAAAAATCAAGGCTGCCGTGATAAATTTATTGTAGATATAAAAAAAGGAAGAAGGCGAACAAGGCCCTCCTTGACTAGTAAGATGTGAACTTCAGTATGACTTGTAATTTATGAAATCCAAAGTGGAACACCAAAGTGGGAACCCAAACATATAGACTCGTTATCTCTGTAACACAACTTCAATGAAAATAAAGCAAAGCTCAAAACATAAGGATACATTCTCCTTGCTATTTTATATGTCAGGTTGAGGCCTGCCTATTTTCACATCTGAGGAGACAGGAAAGAAGCAAGAGGAGAATAAAGGGTCTGCCAGAAGATGATCCATGTGGCCCTCCTTCAAATTGATAACAGCCACTCTATTTCTCTCACCTTTAGCAGAAGGAATAATGGCATTCATGCCATCTGTGAGCTCACGAAAAGGGAAAGGGTACTTGAACAGATGAAGCTTAGATCCCCAACCAAAATCTATGTCATACACAGGAAAGCTAGACATATCAGTATTGCGCAAATCCATGGCAGGATTGAAGGAGCCCACGGCGGTGCCAAAAGGCTTACCACGAATTTCAAGCCAATCGATAAAGGAACGGGCCAATTCGGGGATGGAGAGGGATGGACGGATGGTGTTATGGATAAGATTAGCTGTGTATGAAATATGGAGGTTGGTTATGGCAGACACAGGACTAGAAGCTCGAAAAACAAGGGTGGCATTGCCAAAGTAGCCAGGAGGAAGGGGAGGACGTAGTCTATTCTATCCTCTGATACTAACAGGTATGGTGAGACCAGTTTGGCAGTCTTCTTGGCCATTCCAGCGGGCTTTGGTTATGCATTTCCAAATCAATGCTGCAGTCGCTTCATACCTTGTCACTCTGCCATATCCAAACTGCCCTCTTTCGATCTCCTCCATCACCTTCTCTAGCCCTTCTTTGCTTACTTCAAAAATAATATGTTTCACTGTTTCGCATTTCACATCCGTTTCCTCCTGTTGTAAGATATTTGTTTTGCCATTATCCTCTACTAAGCAGCTCAAGCTCTTGGGTATTGGAATACTCACAACTGCTGGATCTCTGGCTTTCAAAATTCTTGATTCAAAGCTCGGTGCTATACTCACTTCCAATCCCCTGTGAATCTCCGACCATGCCATCACAAATTGTATCGTGCTTGGTCCACGACAGCCTGAGGCCTGAATTCATCATCCTCCCCTTCCACGAAGTTCTCATCCATATTTCCAGGCGTGGCAGCCTCATCCCAATATCGTTTTCTACCCTTCCCAATCCGCTGAATGGGTTCCATCCCAGCCGGGATGCCATACAACACACACCTCACATCACTTGGCAATGCGACTTTGGGGTTTAGTGTCAGGTGCCAGGCGGCCTTCACTCTATGCTCAGATATAAAAGCTGTGTTAGAAGAATAGAATAGAATAGAATATGGAAGGATCCAGCTAGTAGACAACACGAATTTACCGGTTCTAAGCATCCTAGTGACTGTGTACACAAGGCTAGAACTCAGCTGCCTTCCCCCATGATAGTTCACAAAATGAAGGGCTCTTCCCAAGAGGTTCCTGTTATCCAAAACTACCACATGCTTGATGTCCCCTGCACCATAGAGCAAGTACAAGTCCTTGCCCATCTCCAACTGGCGCTCAGACACATTCTTTGTGTGCAGCTTGAAGTGTGGCTTCCCCATGTCCTTCATGCAATACCCTATTAGCCCCTTCGAAACAATGGAGCATGATATTCTTTAACGCCTTACAAACAAGAACAACCCCCACCCAAACCTCCGCTTCATGGCCAAATTCACAACTCTAGGGGACTTCAGAGCAAGCCTAAAGACACATTAGTAATGCAGGTGATCTAAGTCACTGCCCCTCTCCGCTGCAACAGCACCTGAAACACAGTCCTTCTCACAGAAATTAAGGAGCATGTCATAGAACTCTGGGGGTGCATCCATGCCTGCCAGACCCAGTGTCACACTCACGTCTATGAGGCCTATGCCTTCATCCTCAACAGCATTTGTGCATGCCTCCACACCAGACCTCCCAGAAAAAGAGTCTGGCTGCCCATTCCTGGCTGCCCGCCCTGCTCTCCTAGCATCCCTCCTCATGGAAACAAAGCAAAGACAACAGGGAAAAACACAAGGAAATCTGAAGCTCACCTGGTTAGGTACGCAGCCGGCTCCAAGCTCAGGATTTATAGACTGTAAGAGGGCTGGATTCCCCATCTTATTCGCTTCCAGCTTGCCAGGAACAGAAAGAGGCGCCTTCCAAAGATAGCGCCTGCATCGAACCATGCATCCGACCTGCTTGCCCACATCCCGCAGACTCCAGAAATACAGCGAACCAATTTGCCCTATTTCCATACTAACTTTCATACAATACCTAACTTTAACCATTCAAACCATATGTCATAAATATACGGTTTCACAAACTGGGACAGCTTATATGCCCATATTGCATACACCATGTTGAAGGTTTCCCCCTAAGGGCAAGCCCTCGCTTATATGGGAATGTGGGACATTCCAGGAACATGCTAGAATATACCCAGATATTCTAGATGACCAGTCTGAACTTGTTGTACCCATCATTCTCCCCGTCGTGCCTGTTGCTGGCCGAGCACTACCGCGCCTGTTCAGACTGGCAAACCGGCATATGTTCTTGAGCATTCCTCCTTGTCATCTTCAATTTCTTCTGTCGATTTCATATTTCCTCCAAACCGATATGCCCAATCGACATGCGCTAAGGGTTTTTAGCAGCAAAAGTGGCTGGAAAAGAATGGCAGGAGAGGAAAATACTCAGGGCATACCTTCTTGTAAACTAATATTTTTGTGGTGTACAGGATTTGGTTTTGGAGGGGGATGGCATCCCAATATTGCTGAATCAAACAAAACTGCTTCAAGATCTTCTTTTCCAGGCTGAGGCATGGTGTATGAAGATACAGCCTTACAACTATCTTTTAGATAAGCTAAGATAAAATAAGATAAGATATAAGATAAGATAAGATAAGATAAATCAAGATAAAAGTTTTAACATCCATAGGGAAACTCAATCGAGTTATGGGACCAGTACAAGCAAGGGGCAAAAGCCCGATCAAAGCAAGGGGTCGAAGCCCAAATAGAACCTGGAGGGCTAAACCCCATTGCAGGACACATACAAGATCATCTATCTTTTAGATAAGATAAGATAAGATAAGATAAGATAAAAAATTTAACGTCCACACGGAAACCCAATCGGGTTATGGGACCAGTACAAGAAAGGGGCAAAAGCCCGATTAGAGCAAGGGGCCGAAGCCCAAATAAAACCTGGGATAAAGTGTGAAGTTTTAAAACAAGAACATAACAACACCATACACAAGGCTTAGAACTTCGCCTTCCTGCAGAAGATGGCATGTTGGAATGTAAGCTATAACTCAACAACACCGTACACAAGGCTTGGTCACGTTAGGATCAAGTTCAGCTTCTCAGGGCCAAGCTAATTATCGCCCAGGTGATGCCGCTGTCGTTGTCGCCCAAGCCCACTATTTTAGCAAACCAAGAAGCTCACATGTAGGCCTCCCTGATGGGGAAAAGCAAAAAACCAAACGACTCTCCAAGCAAGGTTGAAGAGTATGATGGAGACAACTTGTTGAATCTGATGCTGGAAATGAAATCGGAGATGGCTGAATTAAAACGAATGATGGGAGAAGTCATTGCCCAAAACAAAATTCTGAGCAATTAAAACGCAGAATTGAGAGAGGCCCTCTCTACACATCATGACTTTACGGTTCCAGATTTGGCTGCAATTACGAATGTGGTGGCTGCAGCAACAAAGCAACAATTAGAGAAACATGATGAAGAGGCATCTGCTGAATCTCGAGACCAAGAGAATAGAGCACAAAATCTCAAGATATCAGGCTTGAAAGAAGAAGGTGGCGAAGAAATAAACCAAACAGTGAGTCTTTTCTTTAAAGATATAATGCATTTACATGATCCAGGTGTAGTGCACAGCAGGAGATTAGGGAAACCAGGTAATTTCTCAAGGGCAATTATGGTGCGATTCAAAGATAAAGAAGCTAGAGACATAATCTTACAACATCGTGCAGCTCTGAAAGGATATAAAATCTGGCTGGATTTTGATCTTACCCCATCTCAACTAGAACAGAGGAAGCAAGAATTAGCCAAAATAAAAGAAGCCAGAGATGAGGTTTCGTTGCTTACTTGGACCGCTTTGGAAAAGCAATCATAATAAAAAGAAGGAGATCAGAATAGGGAATATTCATGGATTGCAACAGGCTAAGACAATGCCACAATAGATATATGGAACAACTCAGATATAATAATTTTCTTGGAAACATGGCAGCATCAATCAAGCTCTCTACTAGATTTGACAGGTTTTGTCTTTGTAGACGCAGTATGGAACATGAAAGATTCATGTATGGGTCGTGGTTTTGGAGGCATAGCATTGTATGTCCGAAAACAATTGACATCAAGCATTGCAGTGGTAAGAAAAGATGTACACAACCAATCCATGCTGATGAGAATTGGAACATCTTATCCAATCTTCTTGGTAGCCTATTACTATGCGCCCCTAAATATGAAGGTATATAAACAGGAAGAAATGGACCTAGACCATCTATATCATGCGAGGGCAGGACTAGATTCGATACCATGCTAAGCTATCATGAAGCCAGCTTATACAGCAATAGTACAGGGGTTGCAGACTTAAGGCCCCCAGGGCCAAATGCATCACTGGATGAGATCAAATTATATGAGGTCAGAAGCAACAGTAATGAAAGATCATGGGCTAAAATCTACTGCAGAGAGGTTGTACAGATGTATTGCCTATTCAACTTTCTCTTTATGTATCACTTTTCCTTGACAGAAAGGCAGCTTAGCAGATACATGGAGTTGTATTATTCACATAAAATGCTAGCTGATTTATATGGTACATTGCTGCTACTCATGGGAAAGGAAGACATCCACTATCTACTCATGGAGAATGGATCAGAGTTCAATAGCTACAAGTTTGGCACAGATAAAGGTTTTTATTGGTATATAACTCCATCTTTGATCAGGTCACTCGCCAAGATTCCCCTTCTGCTTAGTCCTTCACCTTACACTGCATCTTGCCAATTCAACACTTCACTCTACATTCTGAACTTGTGCCAGTTGCTTATGCTCAATAACTTGTCTTCCTCGTTTAACATTTTTACTCTTACACTTGGATGGTAATTTCATAATGCAGGTTTTTTGGACTTCATTCATGGAAATCAAAGGGCTCTCCAGCTACAGCTCTCTCTCTCAAGGGGGCAAAGTAGTTCTATTGGCATATTTGATACTTTTGTGACTGAATTATCCGAATTTCTAGATACTTTTTGTTATTAAGTTATTGCAATGGATGTCCATTAGGTTAGAGTTGTTTATGGTGACATGGCCTTAATGCCACCCACCAATTTTAGGACCATTATCCTTTTCCATGTTTTGTAATAACCTAACATTAATTTGCATGCATAAAGAAGAACAACTACCAATAATGTCAAGACAAGCATTGGGAATTGTTAAAACATGTATCCTAATATTAATATAGTTATACCGCATGAGGCGGGTTTGTTATGCCCCCTCATGCACAACCCAATGTGCTTGCATACCCCATGGACCCCCTTGAATCCCCGCCGTCTGGTTAAGAGCCAATGGTCCAGATGATGACAGGTCATGGGGGATTTATGTATGCATCATGTGTTGCAGGTGTATGGGGCATAGGCCATAGTTGCGAACCGTTGGATGAAAATATTGAAGCAAATCTTGGCGGTTGGTTGTGAGCAGGGGATGTATGGGGTGTTTGAGCAGGGGACCCAAAGAGGGGTTTTGATATTGGCCGTTGAGATTGGATGTCAATTTGGGGCTTCTCATCTCGATCGTTGAAGATGAAGTTCGAGGTTAGGGGACAAGGAACGAGGAGTGAAAGTTTCGTGGTACTTGCTGTGCATTGTTCCTGCTTTTCACCTCGATCGTTGAAGATGAAGTTCGAGGTTAGGGGACAAGGAACGAGGAGTGAAAGTTTCGTGGTATTTGCTGTGCATTGTTCCTCCTCAGTATATTGTGATCTCCAGGTTTTAGCTATGGTGGTCGGAGCAGACAGTGTTAAATGTGGCTGTGCACGTGGGTGGAAGGGGAATGAGGTAAGCAAGGCTGTGGCTTCTTAAATGGGTGTGTGTTTTAGTGTTCCAGGGTTTTGTTGGGCTCTTTTGTGATAACTCTATTGTGGTGATTGAAGGTGTTCGCATCTTGGCGATTGAAGGTTTGTGACTTGAATTGAAGTGTTTCCTGGGAAGAATTAGTGTAGGCAGATGTGTTGGATATATGGGTGGCATATACTATGATGCCAAAAAAATATACTATGATGCCAAAGTTTCGTGGTATTTGCTGTGCATTGTTCCTCCTCAGTATTCTGAGCACTCTGTGTTCCTAGATTGTGATCTCCAGGTTTTAGCTATGGTGGTCTGAGCGCATGACGGTGTTAAATGTGGTCGCGCATTACGCGTGGGTGGAAGGGGAATGAGGTAAGCAAGGCATTTGTGGCTTCTTAAATGGGTGTGTGTTTTAGTGTTCGGGGTTTTGTTGGGCTCTTTTGTGATAACTCTATTGTGGTGATTGAAGGTGTTCGCATCTTGGCGATTGAAGGTTTGTGACTTGAATTGAAGTGTTTCCTGGGAAGAATTAGTGTAGGCAGATGTGTTGGATATATGGGTGGCATATACTATGATGCCAAAAAAATATACTATGATGCCAAAGTTTCGTGGTATTTGCTGTGCATTGTTCCTCCTCAGTATTCTGAGATCTCCAGGTTTTAGTTATGGTGGTCGGAGCAGACAGTGTTAAATGTGGCTGTGCACGTGGGTGGAAGGGGAATGAGGTAAGCAAAGCTGTGGCTTCTTAAATGGGTGTGTGTTTTAGTGTTCCAGGGTTTTGTTGGGCTCTTTTGTGATAACTCTGTTGTGGTGATTGAAGGTGTTCACATTTTGGCGATTGAAGGTTTGTGACTTGAATTGAAGTTTGTTGGAGTTCAGCATGAATTTCATAGTAATATAGACTAGTGGGGTCTTTTGTGATAACTCTATTGTGGTGATTGAAGGTGTTCGCATTTTGGCGAGTGAAGGTTTGTGACTTGAATTGAAGTTTGTTCGAGTTCAGGATGAATTTAGCAGTAGCATGGCATAGAAATATAGACTAGTGGGGTAGATGACCCCACTAGTCTATATTTCTATGCCATGCTACTGCTAAATGCATAGTGTTTCCTGGGAAGAATTAGTGTAGGCAGATGTGTTGGATATATGGGTGGCATATACTATGATGCCAAAAAAATATGTTGGTGCTGTTGTATCACATTTTCATAAGGAAGGGAAAAAAAAAGAGGGAATTGTGCAGAAGTGAATCTGTTGTGTTTGTAAGTACTTCCTTACGGAGTTTGATTGAGTAATCGTGAAACTTCCCATATTGGTTACGGATTTCTTTCATATGGTTGTCAAGTTGTGCTGTTTAATATTCTCGTATATTTGGAAGTAGTGAAAGTTTGAAACTTAATTATAGAATTGATCTAGTTACCAGATTCGAAGGATTATATGAGAGTTTATGCAGATTACAAAGGAGTAATGATCTTCAAGTTCTCCTGTTTAATATTTTTGTATATTTGGAAGTAGTGAAAGTTTGAAACTTAGTTATAAAATTGTGAGGGCTTAAATTTAAGGGGATTATTTATATGTTGAGCAGTTTGTTTGATGTGGGTGTCGCTTTGTATGTGTAGGGTACGGATTCGAGAATAAGATTTAAGTGAGTGGTGCTTGGAAGCGTGGCGTCGATGGAAGGTGGCTGTTATTTACATTGGTTGGTAAGGTCATGGTATTTTTGGATTGTCATGAGGAAGGTTGTCCTGGTGAGTTTGCTGGTGTGTTAAACATTCTAGGATTTGGGTAGCAGGTAGTAGGTTGGATATTTGTGTGCGTATGCGTGTTTGAAAGGACTGGAGTGTGAGGTTGTAATGCGAAGGTCTAGAGTACAGATTGATTTAAGTTACATATACTTTGCTGATGATGTTAGAAGATTGAGGCGAGTGGAGATGGTATGCAAATTTGGCTTAGGATACTTTTCAGTGTCGACGATGGGTAATGTGTCCATTTGAAAGCTACAAATCCTTGCACTTAGGTATCGAGCCCGACCCAGAGTCCTGCAGGTAGTCAGCCCGGCTTTCTCGACGGGCGAGTCAAGAATGCCTCAGCTTGCCAACAATCAAGAAAGTACAGGCCTTCTTCTCGACTTGCGAGTCAAGAATTTCTCCGACTCATAAAGGCAGAATAGGAGATAATACATTTTCGATTGTTGGCTGGTTGAGGGATTCTCGACTCGCGAGTGAAGAATGCAGAAAGGCTGCAGCACAAAGAATGCAGGAAGGCGATGTTGGCTCTACTGCATTCTTGAGGTGCCTGCTGATAGTCTGAGAGACTCTCCTTCGACATATCTTGGTCAAACATTGTGAAGGGAAGTGGCCCTGACTGTCTGCAGGCCTCTGGGTCGGGCTTCCTATCTGTAAGTTAGATATACTTTGTTCATGAGCTAAAAAGATTGAGGCGAAATGAGTATAGGTGCAGATGGTATGCAAATTTGGCTTACAATACCTTTCAGTCTTCACGATTGTTGACATCATGGTTGAGTTTAAGTTCAAAGATGAAAGCAACGGACTAAGAAGCCGTGTAATTGACTAGCGGATTTATAATTGGGCAAAGATGTGAGATGGGATTAAGATCCGAAAGTGTATGAGTGATGAATATACACTCCACTTCTGTTTGGAGACCTTGCTTTGCAAAAACATGGCCTTCCTATCATTGTAAAGAAGCAAATTTCAATGCCTGGTTATAGTTTTGTAGCTACTTGATGAGATCATATAGATTTTGGCATAAAACCTAACGGTTCGTATGTGCAATGGTTCTTGAAGTACATAAAATTATGCACTTCTTGAAATTTACTTAAATTTGTGACGCCTTAAATTTACGGGGACTATTTGTATATGTTGCGTAGTTTGTTTGCTGTTGATGTTACTTTGTATGTGCAGGGGACGGGTTGGAGGGTTTCGTGAGTGGATTTGGGAGCGTGCCGTGCATGGGAGGGTGGCTGAGTGGCTGTCATCTACGTTGTCTGGTAAGGTTATGGTATTTTTGGATTGTGATAAGTAAGGTTGTGTTCCTGAGTCTGCTGGTGTATTAAGTATTCTAGGATTTGGGTAGCAGGTAGTAGGTTGAATATTTTTGTGTGTATGCGTGTTCGAAAGGATTGGAGTGTGAGGTTGCAATGCCAAGGCCGCGGATGATATCAGGCTTGTGGTTGCTTGCGATTCTGTGGGTTCATTGGATGTTAGTAATTGATGAGTTCAAGCATCGAGACTTCCCACTCTTTCTTTCCCCTCCTCTTTGGACAATGTAGCTTAGTTTACATGCTAAGTTCCATTGTCGAAAGAGGGGTGAAAGCAAGGTTTGGGAAGTCTCGATGCTTGCACTCAGGTCGATTTGGGAATTCGCGATGAGTTCAAGCATCGAGACTTCCCAGTCTTTCTTTCGCCTCCTCTTTGGGCAATGTAGCTTAGTTTACATACTAAGTTCCATTGTGCAAAGAGGGGTGAAAGCAAGGTTTGGGAAGTCTCGATGCTTGCACTCAGGTCGATTTGGGAATTCATGATGAGTTCAAGCATCGAGACTTCCCAGTCTTTTTTTCCCCCGCCTCTTTGGGCAATGTAGCTTAGTTTGCATGCTAAGTTCCATTGTCCAAAGAGGCGTGAAAGCAAAGATTGGGACGCCTCAATGCTTGCACTCAGTGGCTGGCTTAGTCTCTTTTGTTTGTCCTGTTTGTTGTATCTAAAGTGCCCACTAGGATGACATCGCTCGCTCATTTTAGGGGGCACTTTAGATATATACAAACAGGATAATTGAAAAGGGAGTAAGCCTGGAGCGTGACCCTCTTGAATGGTTGTCAACTCACCAGGCTTGATGTTGTTCGCGGCAAACAATATAGACTTCTCGAACCCATTAGGTATGTAGAGCACGTGCCACCCAAATGAAAATGTGCTTGTGCAACATGGCTCTACTGTTGCTGGCTTTGGGCTGCCTGAAATCCATATTCGGTCACAGCTACTGTTGCAAGAGTTGTCAAAGTTTCCTCACCATAGATCTTACATAGAAGAGTCAAAAGAGATGCGTGATAAGATGAACGTGAATCAAGGATGAATATATGATTATGCTCAGAAGACGGTGCACGGCCCAGGGATAAAAAGACCTGTGTTTATTGATGGGAAAGCTGGTACAGGTAAGGTTTTCCTACTCAATGCTATATGTTTGTTAATCAGAGCGTCCCAGTTGATTGTTTTGCCCTGTGCAAGAATTGCATTGGCTGGCCTGTTATACCCAGGAGGGAAAACTGCGCAGTCATTGTTTCAAATTCCTGTAACTGAGAATAGTGTTGTTGTGCACTCGACTATTGAGGCCACGTTTGGAGGGAAATGTTTTGTGGCTGCAGGCGACTTTAGGCAGATAGCGCCCATAGTACCAGGTGCAGGGAGAAGTGCAACAGTAGCTGCTTCTATTAAATCATGTGAGATTTGGAGAGCATTTATTATTCACAAGTTAGATGTATCGGTTAGAAATGCTGCGGACCCAGAGTTAATAACATTAGTGTCGTCCATAGGTGAGAATTGGCAATCAGATGTTGTGACATTTGATTTGTTTTCGACAAGAACATCTATGGAATACCCGACTTTGTCCAAACACACGCTTTGTCTTAAAGTAGGAGCTGTGTGTCAAATTATGAGATTGTTGTTGACATCATGGTTGAGTTTAAGTTCAAAGATGAAAGCAACGGACTAAGAAGCCGTGTAATTGACTAGCGGATTTATAATTGGGCAAAGATGTGAGATGGGATTAAGATCCGAAAGTGTATGAGTGATGAATATACACTCCACTTCTGTTTGGAGATCTTGCTTTGCAAAAACATGGCCTTTCTATCATTGTAAAGGAGCAAATTTCAATGCCTGGTCATAGTTTTGTAGCTACTTGATGAGATCATATAGATTTTGGCATAAAACCTAATGGTTCGTATGTGTAATGGTTCTTGAAGTACATAAAATTATGCACTTCTTGAAATTTACTTAAATTTGTGACGCCTTAAATTTACGGGGACTATTTGTATATGTTGAGTAGTTTGTTTGCTGTTGATGTTACTTTGTATGTGCAGGGGACGGCTTGGAGGGTTTCGTGAGTGGATTTGGGAGCATGTCGTGCATGGGAGGGTGGTTTGGGTGGTCATCATCTACGTTGTCCGGTAAGGTTATGGTATTTTTGGATTGTGATAAGTAAGGTTGTGTTCCTGAGTCTGCTGGTGTATTAAGTATTGTAGGATTTGGGTAGCAGGTAGTAGGTTGAATATTTTTGTGTGTATGCGTGTTCGAAAGGATTGGAGTGTGAGGTTGCAATGCCAAGGCCGCGGATGATATCAGGCTTGTGGTTGCTTGCGATTCTGTGGGTTCATTGGATGTTAGTAATTGATGAGTTCAAGCATCGAGACTTCCCAATCTTTCTTTCCCCTCCTCTTTGGACAATGTAGCTTACTTTACATGCTAAGTTCCATTGTCGAAAGAGGGGTGAAAGAAAGTTTGGAAAGTCTCGATGCTTGCACTCAGGTCGATTTGGGAATTCGCGATGAGTTCAAGCATCGAGACTTCCCAGTCTTTCTTTCGCCTCCTCTTTGGGCAATGTAGCTTAGTTTACATACTAAGTTCCATTGTGCAAAGAGGGGTGAAAGCAAGGTTTGGGAAGTCTCGATGCTTGCACCCATGTCGATTTGGGAATTCATGATGAGTTCAAGCATCGAGACTTCCCATTCTTTCTTTCCCCCGCCTCTTTGGGCAATGTAGCTTAGTTTGCATGCTAAGTTCCATTGTCCAAAGAGGCGTGAAAGCAAAGATTGGGACGTCTCAATGCTTGCACTCAGTGGCTGGCTTAGTCTTTTTTGTTTGTCCTGTTTGTTGTATCTAAAGTGCCCACTAGGATATATACAAACAGGATAATTGAAAAGGGAGTAAGCCTGGAGCGTGACCCTCTTGAATGGTTGTCAACTCACCAGGCTTGATATTGTTCGCGGCAAACAATATAGACTTCTCGAACCCATTAGGTATGTAGAGCACGTGCCACCCAAATGAAAATGTGCTTGTGCAACATGGCTCTCTTGTTCTTTCGGCTTGGGCTGCACTCGAAATCCATATTCGGTCCGCGACCATCTTTTTGCAAGAGTTGTCAAAGTTTCCTCACCATAGATCTTACATAGAAGAGTCAAAAGAGATGCGTGATAAGATGAACGTGAATCAAGGATGAATATATGATTATGTTCAGAAGACGGTGCACGGCCCAGGGATAAAAAGACCTGTGTTTATTGATGGGAAAGCTGGTACAGGTAAGGTTTTCCTACTCAATGCTATATGTTTGTTAATCAGAGCGTCCCAGTTGATTGTTTTGCCCTCTGCAAGAATTGCATTGGCTGGCCTGTTATACCTAGGAGGGAAAACTGCGCAGTCATTGTTTCAAATTCCTGTAACTGAGAATAGTGTTGTTGTGCACTCGACTATTGAGGCCACGTTTGGAGGAAAATGTTTTGTGGCTGCAGGCGACTTTAGGCAGATAGCGCCCATAGTACCAGGTGCAGGGAAAAGTGCAACAGTAGCTGCTTCTATTAAATCATGTGAGATTTGGAGAGCATTTATTATTCACAAGTTAGATGTATCGGTTAGAAATGCTGCGGACCCAGAGTTAATAACATTAGTGTCGTCCATAGGTGAGAATTGGCAATCAGATGTTGTGACATTTGATTTGTTTTCGACAAGAACATCTATGGAATACCCGACTTTGCCCAAACACACGCTTTGTCTTAAAGTAGGAGCTGTGTGTCAAATTATGAGATTGTTGGATGCGAGTAAAGGGGTTGTGAAGAACGCTAGAGTTGTTATACACGAAATGCATAACAGCTTTGTGACTGCCCGACTTCTTGGATATGAGGAGACGAGCTCAGAAAATATACATGTGATTTGTCGGGCAGATTTCTTCCACCAGCCAGCGCGCTGCCCTTTTACAGTACATAGACGTCAGCTGCCGCTCAAGCTCGCATACTCACATCTGTAACGAGTACAAATGTTGTTTTTAGAGAATTGCTTGAATAGTTGGTAATTTTTTTCCGCCATTATTTGTGATGGAGTTTTGATAACTTTAAATGTGTTCTGAAAACTTGTGTTCGTTGTGTTCGCAGCAGCTACGTAATTCTCGTGGCTGACCTGTTCGTGTGTGCATGATGATGAGGTATCCCTTGATGTGATCTCTTCTACTGTGTATGTAAAGATTTTTATTTTGAGGAAATGTTGCAGTGCAAATGATGCTGGAAACATAGGAAGTGCGAGAACAATTTGTCCATTGGTTCAATTAACTCCTTACCAAGCAAATTGGACAATTAAAGTAAAAGTAATGTGGAAAGGACCTTTACGAGAGTTTGAGAATAGGCGAAGACTAGGCAAGGGGAAATTGTTTAATGTGGAGCTAAGAGACAAGGATTTATGCAAATTTAAATTGACTGGATTCTTACTTCCGTTGCTTTATGAATATTTAGAGAGTCGTCTTAATATATACAGGGAAGGGAAATTCAAGCAACAATGTTTGACGAGGCAGCTGACAAATTCTACAACAGACTTGAGTTGATGAAGGTAGGTTATAGGTTGATGCATAAATTGGGGATTATGTCATGAATAGAGGTAGTCGTTGGAGTTCTTTGTGGACATGTAGATGTATTACATCTCAATAATTGAAGTTGCCAGTGATGGGACTATGGAGGTGGGAAACTCAATGGAGCAGAAGTTTGCAAAAGTAGATGAATTGCACAAGCACCTTATGGGAAAGTGGCCTTTGGTACATGAAATACTTTCCGATTTGTTTGTTATGGTGTTGAGATAGAATACATTGTATAATTTCTCCTGCTTGCAGATGTCATTGGAATTGTTTGCTCAGTCTCTGTGTCAGAAACTGTTCGTAGGAAATATGATAAGCAAGATGTTTTAAAACGTACCATCAGCCTCCTTGATGAAAGGTATTTTATGAATACAACACAGCGTGTGGCTATTTTCTAAGAAAGGAAACATATTCCAGTGGAAAAAGTGTAAATGTGAGCCTATGGGGAGATCTTGCTGTGAATGAAAGAGAGAAGCTGTGGCAAATGTTGTGTGACATCCCAATAGTAATACTGACTCGTGTTCGAGCTAGCACATTTCGAGGTTCTACTAATACTATTGATTGAATTAAATTGCTGATTGAAACTGCTGATTAGATAGTGTCTTACGCAGGTGTCTCTTTGTCAATAAAACAATGATGGAATTAAATCCAAACACTGTTCGCGCTACTGCCTTACGTACATGGTATGGGTTACGTGACTTCCCTTTAAATATTGTAACATGCTAATCTAACCACACTAAAGGTATGAGCAAGACGGACAGAAGTGTACAACGACGCCAGCAGGTACATTGCATGATCGTGCATTTGTATCAGACATATTACAACCTTCTGTTGGGGATGGGCAGGTAGGTTGTTAGTATGAGGTATGTTGATTCCTCGCTTTTTGCAGTCGCTTATTCTAAGTTGCTTCTTGTGGAGATTGAGTATTTCAATGTTCGCGCGTGCATAACGTTTATTGATCCAAACCAGCCAATGTGATATGAGGCATGTCTAAGATGCAGTAAGAAGGTAAGTAAGCGAGAATCAGAATTTTGGTGCGAGAAATGTGGGGCGGCTACTGAACCATTAAACAGGTGAGAGAGCTTTGATTTACCAATTGGTTTGAATGGATGTGTGATGTCATTGTTATGGTCAGGTATATATTCCATGCAACGTTGGGAGATGCAACAGGAGAAATTGTAGTTACTATCTTCAATAATGAAGGAGAACAAATCTTAGGCCACACTACAAATGAGATATCAAAAATGAGGGATAATGTAAGATAAGATTGGGGTGAGATTCTGCTGATGAATTTGTGATAGAAATTAACAGGTTATCGATTGCAGGAGAATAATCAACAAGAATATTATTCTCTCTTTATGGAGCACCTTTGGATTAGCAAAATATTCCGACTAAAAGCGTGGTTTCGGAAATGAATACAATGGATTCAAGAGTCACAGAGTTGTGGTTCGTGAAGTCACAGCTATAGATTGGGAAGCTGAATCTGAGGTTGTGATAGACGGAATAAAGAGGTGTAAAATGAGATTGGGAGGAGAGTTTAATCAGTTCAGCTTGGAGTGGTCGATCTAACTAAGTAGTTAATTTGAAATTGATATTATGTCATCTATTAGAAACTTTGACTTTTTCTTGTGAAGTTGTCTTTGTGTTTGGGATTTTGTTCTCAAACTCTATCTGTTGTCTTTATGAAGCTGCTTCCATGGTACACAGTAGATTTTGGTTAATTAGTAATAGCGAGAGGTACTTATATGAAGTGATTTGGATGATAATATTCCAGTCGGTATCCATGATTAAACTTACGCGTGAAACTTATTGCTAATATTTGTTACTAAAATGATGTTTAACAAGTGATAAATCTATTGATCAGTCGGTACCCATGATTAAACTTACGCGTGAAACTTATTGCTAATATTTGTTACTGAAATGATGTTTAACAAGTGATAAATCTATTGATGGCATGACAACTGGTAAATTTAGTCGTGGTATTTGTGAACGAAGTGATGTGTATGATAATGTGTTTGAGAAAAAGACTGGTAAGTTATAGGTTAGTTCTCGACGACCTGTGCGAGATTACTGGTATGCTTGAATAGTGAAAAGAGGACAGAGAAGGTTTATATGAAGGCAGGATTACGAATGACATAGCTGGGGTCAGTAAGTTGGAGGTGGAGAATATATTGCTGAAGGCAAAGGTGGCGTCTATTATAGCGATGCTTTGGAGTTTACACGTTGAATATGAACCTCGGTACATGGACCTTATTGTGCCCAATGTGCACAATAAGGAGGTGATATATTTGAGAAAATTTCTTCAGTGCACACAACATTTTAGATCTATACCTAATTGATCTCACTCTAAATTTAAAAAGGATTTTGGTGGCACAGAATCTCCATGCTTGAACAGACTTGGCGCTCAACTGCTCCTGTTCCTTGGTTGGCCTTGGGGAAAATTGGGATAGGGATGTAATTTGCTGCTTCAAATTAGCACCCTCATTCTGGGCAATCGAGTTTGGCTAGGTGTCTCCTAACTAATGAATTAATTAGCTTAATTAACTTACTTAGGTAATTAATCTTTAATTAAACCCTTATTCTAAATTAATCGTTTATGGTTAATTCCGTAGGTTAGATACCCCCATGATGGCATATCCTCATTTTCATGATGTGTCCGGTGTTTTTATACATACCTTTGTATAAATATGTGGAACATCACAACATCTTTACCTTCTTATTAAAAAAAAATTTCCTTTTCAAAGTAAGAGTTGGTTTTATCATTAATTATAAAGATTCAAGTACAAAGCATCACACATGGTTGACACTGTGTTATGAAGAGAAAATTATACTCAGAGATCGCTATAGGAAATACATAGCATAGCATCACTATCTTCAAAATGCCATAGTATAAGCTTATGGATCATGGAAAAAGATGGAATTGAAGTAGGTATTGAAGGGTTCAAAAAGTCCCAAAGATATAGCCATTAGCGGGGCCAGATTCTTAGGTAGAGTAGACGGAAATAATCATCATCTCCCAAATGTAATAATAAGTGACCCATATAGATCTGCAATCTGTCTATGATTGTAGTACATCGATCTGTATCTAGAGAGCTGTCTTTCTGTTAGGCTGAAGTGATAGTTCCACAAGAACCACCATAAGCAGTGAACCTGGATAACCTCTCTACAGAAGATTGCTGCCCATAACTCTTCATTATCCTTCTTTTGTGCTAGCTTACCAATACGCATCAGATACTGTTCCTCTCGAGATGCCATATTGTTCTTAAACACACCATCAATTATTGGATCCCGAAAGGGAGAATGTTTGACAAGCTTCGTTTTGCCGTCTCCCCTTAAAAAGTCAAGGTATCCTAGGATCATCAGACAATAAAGTATTAGAATCCACTAGGTCCAGATTAGAAGGAAACATATCAAAAGATCTTTAAGGAATGAACAATAGGTAAGTTTACTAGAATACCATTGTAGAGGTTCATTTTAAGTCTTTGTAGAAGCGGCACTCTCTGCTTCAGTATCTCATCCAATGTTGCATCAGAGCGGATTTCAGCATGAGGATGAAAAACCCCATAAGGAATCGGCATTTGTGTAGCAGGAACAATATCATGGTATCGTCCTATCCGGATCAGCAGAAAGGTTGTCCCACATGGCAACTTTATGGCAGATAGGGTCCATTGGGCAGTTTTCATGAAGGAAGGAGGCTGAATCAGAGGGCAGTGATGCAGAGCTTAGGAGATTTGCAAAAGTGCGAAGAAATGCCAAATTCTTAGGGTTTAAATGGTGATATGATTCACCACATAATTCACCACATGTACCACGTGTCGCGACATGATTCACCAGATGTACGACATGTCATCATATGATTCACCACATTAGTACACCTTGCAACAAACATATCAGGCGTCACATGGGATAATTAATACCTTAAAATTTACGAATTCATCTTGCATACATTAAAAATTCCGGTCTCTTTTGTGTATTGCCTTCATTTTAGAGAATAGACGTTTGAATCCATATCCGAAGTTGGCTTCTTCTATGGAGATATTTGATGTCTGAATTAGTCAAATAAACACATATGTTGTTTTTTTTTTTTTTTGAAGAACGTGTTTTACTTCATATTATACACTCAAAAGATTACAAAGTACTTCAAGAAGTAAGAAATATCCCTGAAGCATCAATCACTTTTAAATGATCACTCCATATTGGAAATTTAATACGATCAGGCCAATTGGAGATCTGAAAGCAATTATACAACTTCTTACGAATTTCTTGAAGTACCACCTGAGAAGAAATATGCTTATCATAAAAGACCTTTCTTCGCCTTCGCTTCCATACACTCCATAGTAGCCAAGACTTTGCCATGTGAAATGCAATCCTTTTAGAAGCAGTCCATTGATTTGGATAAATACCCAAAAGAAAGGGCTGACTATCCAAAGACACTCCAAAAAGAGAATGCAACCAGGACCTAAGACTACGCAGCTCTGCACACAAATATAAACAATGCTCCAATGTTTCAATGCACCGCTCACACATTGGGCAAAGTGGGCTTACTCCCGGCTTAAAGCGATGAACCATCTCATTAACTCTCAAAGAGCGATGAATCACCTGCCAAAGTAAAACATTTAAACACATATGTTGTTTAATTCATCGTTTCTCATATGCGAAACTAAAAAAAAAATAAAAAAAAAGAAACATTTCTCTTCCTTTTTTCCCCCGCGTAAATGAAACTTTGTGTTCCGCTTACGTGAAAAAAGCTTCGCCTAAGCGAGACTGAAGGTTTCGCTTACGCGGAAAACAAAAAAAAGAAATTTCGAAGTGGTGCAGGAATAGGTTATGATGGACAAAAGGATCATCGACTAAGTAACAAAGGTGATGGACAAGAAAGAGAGACAACATGAGGAAGAAAAAATTCGAATAACCTAATTAATTTCTTAATTATTCAATTCTTCAACACTTCTTTGTACTTAGTTCTTCAATTGGACTTCAACTTCCTTTTCCTATTAAATAGCATCCTTTCAAATAATAGAATTAAAACCCGAGAATTTACGTTGTATACTTTCACATTCCATAATGCCTTAGGATTGCTTTACAAGATTTAGAAGACATATTTGAGATTGTCTATCCACAATGCAAAAGCAGAATATTTCTTGAGGGCACAAACTATATAGACGGATTTATGTCTCCGTTTTACCTCTTAGATGTCTTAAATGGATGTAATTAAGATGTGCTTCAATTTCTCATCTATTAAACCTACATTTCACATCGGAGGCCTAAGAACAAACCTAGTTATTAGAGTCAGAGGATATTTCATTTAGAGCCAAGATGCAATAAAACTAATTATGAGAAGGTCTCATCAAATTCCTTATGTAACTTCTAAGGAACGTTTTGCGTTTATGTTGACAGAATCGTAAGGGAATAATAGGGAAGTTACATTAGAGAATTCCGCATCTTCACAGACATGTCTGTTTGACGGAGTCGACGACAGAGAACGCATCGCAAGCCAACAAGCTCCTCGACATGGATTTCCCGGTCCATTGGCTTCATATGGAAAATGTAGGATGTTGTTTTTAGTCTTTTACTCATGCGGCGACTCTCAGGAAGAGAAGCTATATGACGACCTTTGATTATCACAAGATATCCATTGTTGCCTTTTGGTCTCAAAACAGTGCGTTCTATCACTCTCGGAGAAAATTTCTGGGAATTTAATAAAACAGTGAAGATATCTAGGCCAAATTATTAAAACAAAATAAAATTATGAAACTATGATAATGATGTAGTGGTAAATTAAATAATGACCCATAGGCATATGTGAACGCAGGATATGCCCATAGTAGCAATCTTGCTATCATTTTTTTGTATGCTAATCAGAATTAGGTAGAAATAATCAATCATACGTGTGCAACTACTCGTGGTTCCTTCCCCTTCAATCCATAATCCTCCCCACATTTATGGTCATAATCTTTTACGGTAAAGTTTTCAAGACAGACATGATTACGTCTTTGTTTATGATGATAGCTTTCTAAGATAAGGTTTGCAAAACAAGAATGCTTAGGTCTATAAAATAACTTCACTATTTAGACATAAGAAGTATTATTGTTCCCCCTAGCCATTTCTTTCAATTTTACTTTGCTTTTCCTTCTATGTTTCTTTACGATTTAAGAGGCCTAGGTCGCCCAAACTCAAGGAGCTTAAATTTGTGGATTTAATCCCGTTTTTGATATATGAGATAACAGCTACATAACCTAAGATGTTGTCCCAACTTTTTTTGAGGCATCTTTTGACACACAACATGATCTCCCTATCATAGCAAACAAAGTGTGAGAAAATGATCTTTGAATTTTATAAATGCTACTTATAGAGCTCTAACTTTATTTGAAGTGAAATATGTTAACGGAATAAGGATAAATAACATTACATCCTTCGTAAGGTGCATATAAGTGTCTATTGAGTGCAACCTTGCCCAATTAATCTTACAATAACATATGGGAAGATTCTTAAGTAGAATATCCTAGACGTTACAGGGATTAGAGAACTGATCGGGCAGGGCAAAATAGCTCCGTAACTTCTCGAAAGGGGCTGCTCTCCTGTTGTGTATGATGGGAGAGCGGCATCTAAAAGGGGGTAGCAACTGTTTATTAAAAACACAAGACTTTGCTAAGTGACATGAGCATAACAAAATATCATTGATGTTGCACCTTGGCGTATAGAGTCCATATGTATGCAACATTAAGCTTCTAATGTTACAACCAATAATGGCAATATTTTGCTTCTTCAAACACTTTGTTACCATTGACAAATTGTACACCACTAATATTTTGAGACATATACAATTAAATTCAGGAATTAAGAATTGCCTGCTCAAATTAAAAGGAAAATCGGATACAATTACGATATGCATTCTGCTTCAAATCATCGCTTAAATTCAAGCTAAAGTAGCTCTTCGCATTTATGATAGACAGCTTATAGAATTTCCTGATGCTATGAATACCAATGGGATGCATGATTTCATGGATAGAAAGTGAACTCCTTTATGGATTAGAAAATTAGGAAACATGCACTTTTAACATCTGCAAGTTATTCCATGCTTCTTTGCAGATAACTTTGAACAGTGTCGGATCAGGGATGGGCATTCGAGTCTCAGCTGATGTAGTGGTCAGATCACCCCCAAGCATTTGGTAAAGCATAGGTCAACAATTTGGGTGAAGTGTAAGTCAACAATTTGGTGAAGCGTAAGTCAACAATTTTGAAGTCAGCAAGCAATTTACACTAACTAATTATAATTACAATTACTAAACAAGTGCCAAGCCAACATAACATGATTGGTGTCCAAATAAGAATGGCCATTTGAGGATAGATATTTTTTTTTATGTTTTTTAGAGAATAAAATTATGGTCATTTCGAAATAATTACATTTCACTTCGTATCCTACTAAATCATTACGATTAAGATACTAATGGTACGAAAATCCTAAAATCATAGCCTACGAAATTAATTTCACACCAACCTTTATATGGTCGTGAAGGAGAAGCATCGTCCAATTCTCCCAAACAGAATGCCCAAGCGCTCCCGCTCCCGCTCTCCTTCCCCTGCCCCTCGCCCTTCGAAACACCAGGGATTAATTTCCTTACCTTTGGCACAGCTCTTCGCCAGTTATGGCATATTTTCTTGGCTAATTCCTGTGCAGGAGCCCAAAGAAGACCTTCATGAAATTTCCGAAACCAATTCTGTTGGAAGTCCCGAGCCTTCTGATGATTCCAGCAGCAGTGATTCCTCTTCTTCTGACCTTTCTTCTGAGGTGGATTCTTTAGAAGTGGATTCCTCTGACGTCGATTCCTCCGACATGCAGCAGTATGATTCAGAAGATGAGGTCTGGAGTGATTCTTCGGAAACCAGCGAAGAAGAAGACCCAGACCCAGAAGAAGAAGAGAATTTTTTTGAATTTCAAAATTGGCTGCAAAGTAAGTAGCCTGCTTTTCATTTTTTGCTTTCTTTTTGATAGAGCTCTCTAACTTTGTGAATTTTTCTTACAGATGAGGCCTCAAGGCCCTGCAGCTCATGAAGACAGGCTTTGGTTTTTCTTTCCTTTGATCAAGTTCTTCAAAAACAGGCCTTTTGTGCGTTTGTAAATTTTTGATCCACAAATTCCTAATTTTTTGAAAAACAGATGCTATAGGCCTTAGTGCCTTTCTTTGTAATGGCTTTGTGCCGACCCTTCTGTGAAACAGGCCTTAGTGCCTTTGAAATGTAATGGTATCGCCGACCCATACATATCTACAGGCCTTAGTGCCTACTTTAATATATAATGGTCTTCTGCCTTTCTGGAAATTTCTGGTTTTGTTTTCTGTTTTAATCAATTGGTTTTGTTAGCACTTTTGTAATACCTTCTTATTATACCTTGTGCCTTCAGTTTAATCCAGGCCTTGTGCCTTTTGTTTAATCCAGGCCTTAGTGCCTTTAATTGTAATGGACTTCTGCCCATTGTAATCCAGGCCTTGTGCCTTTTGTAATCCAGGCCTTAGTGCCTTCTTTAATGTGAATGATGGCCTTGTGCGTTTCTGTAAATTTGTGGTTTTGTTATACCTTCTGCCTTTTGTAAATTTATGCCTTGTGTCTTTTTCTAATTCTGTTGTACTTACATGCTGCCTACAAATTATATGTAAACTGATATTGGATGATTGTGCAGTAGCTAGCACAAGGAAGGATGCCAGCACAAGCAACAGCTGTACCATCAACATCAAATTTTGTATCACAACGAAATAATGAATCTAAGGTAGCAATTGCAGCCAATGGATCATCTTAAATGATGGTTCTATCAATGAAAGCTAAAACTTACTGTTATGAGACCACAGGGAATTCTAAGTGTGCTTATGATAAGTTATAGTATTTAAAGGTTACTAGTAAACGTGTGCCCGGTGTTGCCGGGCTAATGTTCTGGCATATGTTTTTACTCGGCCTTTTAACTTCCACATGTGCAACTTCCGACAACACAACTGGTTGATGCTTGCAAAAATGGACATGATTTGCTTTTGTAATTATTTTTGTTATTGAAATTGTCTAATGACAGTATCATCAATGTATTAACTTTGCGTTTATGGATTTCAGTAGAGAAAACTTTTTTTTATAGAAATGTGGTGGCAATTAATTTACCTCTAAAGACAAAAATTCAAATAAAGAAAACAACGTTCTATAATATTTTAACTGAGGTAAAAGTGAAATGCACGTCCGAGTCATTGATTGAACTGCCCTCAATGTCTCTAAATCTATTATTTTCCTATAGACATAAATTAATTTGCCTCTTTATATAGGCATTCAGTATCAAAAGATGCAACTTTAGAACAAAGCTTGACCAAAAGCTAATGATTGCGCATAAAATTAGCAGTTTGAAATGGCCTAAATAAATGCCATGCAAACAAAACATAAACTTGCAAGCCTTAAGCATTGGACCATATATGAAAAATACCTACCTATTTTCTAACATCTTGTGAGTTTTCCAATGTACATGCAAGATGTCACAGTCGAAGATTCCACATTAGTTAGTGTTTCGGCATAAATCTATGGAATAAGTGAATTATCAAGAAAGGAATGTTCTGAATTGATAATAATTTGGGGAAAGAGAGGCCACATTACAGTAGCTCGTCAAGCAATATATTTAAGTATAACAACATTCTACGCTATTTTTGTCATTCAAGTATAACAACATTCTACGCTATTTTGTCATTTTCCGTGAGTAAATTATCCTTTTAAATGTTTGTGCTCAAGTTCGAGTGGTATACTACCTTACTCAAAAGCCTTACTCAGCTCGAGTTCTAGTGGTAAACTACCTTACTCAAAAGCCGGATATTGCCTTTCTCATAAGCACATTTTCCTTGTCACAAAATGCTATTTATGTAAAAAAGCAAGTCCTAGTTGTTCAACATTTGTCCTCCAATGGTTTGGTTATACAAAGAGAGTTATCATAATTGTCAAAATTGTCGAGGTGCCTGCTCAAAAGCGGTTTGCAATCCTATCTTGGTAGATATATCATATGCAAAAGTTTTTCTTGCACTTAACCCAACTTTTCCATCCTGCGCATGAGCTAAGTGGTAGTCATAGACAATACGACTTTATTTCCATCATACAATTTTAATGCTTTGCCTTATTTGTATTGCCAGCATCTAAATGTGCTAAATCCATGTCCATGTCCTGAAATATAAGTAAATCCCGGTCTTTAATAAGAGCCAAAGTAGAGAAGACTTAAAATTTAGATCATACAATTATTTCTATAATTTTTGTGCAATAAGGATAACATATATACCAGTTTGATTGCAAGTCGTTAAGAAATGGCCATTGCCTTATAAGTGTATGTTCCAATGAGCCTGAACCGATTTGCTAAAAAGAGTCGAGGTCAAGGTCCAAGGGAGCTAGTTCTCATGCCTCTTTCCTGTTGAATTACCTTTTTTTTTGGAAACCGCTTTGTTCCATCTTCATCGATGCTTGGTTGATTGCTTGCTCGTTAAGCTTGCTCGTTCTTCACCTTTAATCTGGTAAAAGACAAACCATAGGGCTAAAAGACAAACCATGGGCACACACACAATACACAATGAATACCAAAGGAAGAGCTACAATCATCTATTGATGCATTTAGACCTTAAGGCAATTAAAGATTGACTTCATTCCACAATGTCTCGTTTGGCAAGTTATTAAATAACCACTAAAATCATTGCTATATTTCTGGATTAAGATGGTATTGTTTCAAAGATGATTCATTCCATCCATATGCGATTCTTGATTTTACAATAACACTTACTCGACTGATTTACGCCAAGTCTATGCCCTTGCTCCAAAAGTGAAAATCTTGCTTTTTACGATTAAAAGCCAGCGCGCAATCATTTATACCATGCAATAAACTGGAATGATAAGCTATATGCCCATCTAGTTTTTAGAAGCAGGAAGAGGTCTATTCCACGTACTCCACATACTTGTTTGATAAACGAAATGTAAAAAGGAAATAACTTAGAATATTTTTCACCTACATTTATTTACTCTAGAAAGGATGTTTTGAGGAATGAATGTCTTACGTACACCTGGACATATGCAAAGAGAAAGATTAACAGAAAATAAAAGAAGGGGCCTTTGTATGAAAAATGAATAGAAGAAGCTCAAATTGCGTGAGAACAAATGAGAAAGGAACACTTGTAATGAAACACCCAGGATAGAAACACAACACCATCTGCGGGGTTTGCAAAAAGCTACCAGATATATGAAGTGGGGAGGTCATGTCGGGGAAACTAAAAAGGGAGGGGCAAAAGGGCGGATTTTTGAGTCGTGCGTAGGAAGGGCATTGAAGGAAGGGGCTGGAAGAAGAGGACATGGTTATAACTTGGGTCCAAGAATTTTTTCATCAACTGGCACGGGTTGTTGGATTTTCGGGGGCTTCTATGGAGCAGCTTGTTGTTCTTCGTGAATGAAAACCTTAAGACAATCCAAAAGATTGATTTGGCTATTCCTTGGCGTTTCTCCGGATAATTTGAAACGAAAATGACAAAAGAAACAACAAACATCCAAACAGGATTTACTTGGGTATTTGTTGCAAAAGACAAACATAGAGTCTAGCGGTGAGGTGCCAAAAATTATATGCATCCCTACATTTTGCAATAGATGCAAAATTAAGTACTTCTATCCCTACATTTTGCAATAAATTGATACAAGAATTTAAAGACACGCAAGGATACTAAGGTTGTTAACATATACCTTGCATCTTTTGTCCCAATGAAGGCTACATCCAGATTTCTGAACTTTGAATACCCTTTCCTCCTGCTGGAGTCTACAAACTCAATTCATAAAAACTTCAGTCTACTCCAAAGGTGGCCAAAACTGTCTTTCATACTATAGATCAGTCAGTGATGAAGTGCCATATGGCACAACCCAGATACTCATCTAATAATGCATGCAATGGTATGCAACAATTGTGTATGGATCAAATGGTAACATGCATTCAAAAGTATCAAGCCTAACTTGAAAACTGCATTACATCAAAGAATCAAGATTTTGTGCCGTAACTACCTAGAAGAGGAAAGACATAGAATAAAAAAGGGAAATTTACCAGAATACCCTTAATTTTTCTGATATTTCCCTAAATACCCTTCATATTTTCAAAATTCCCAAAATGCCCTTGGGTCCCAAGAAAAAGAAGGGCATTTTGAGAATTTTGAAAATATAAAGGGTATTCTGGGAAATATCAGAAAAATTAAGGGTATTCTGGTAAATTTCCCAATAAAAAACTGTATAAGAAAAGATCAAACAGTAAAGCCAAAAGGAAAAACCCAGACTTCCAAATGAACTGTTACATGATTAAGACCAAAGCTTTTCGGTTTGAGTGCCCTCACCAAAAGAGAGATGGAACTTTGTACAAAAAGACGGATTTGTGGATTTGAATGCCCACAAAAGCAAAAAAATGCTTGCTGCCCGTAACTTGTTGTAGAGATGAAAACGTCAGAGCCCGAACTTAATGCATTCCTACCCGCTTCAAAGACCTCCTTTGCTTCACGAACACGTGCTTCAACACATGCCGCCCTACATCAAGCCATCGCACTAATGCCAGAACTGACATAATAAGCGGATGAGAAATGAAACCTCGTTGGGATTGCATGCACCTGTAGATTAGCTCAAGGTCGTTGAAAGCTGCTACCGCTTTCACATACGAAAATCTCCTCGCTGCCACTTTGACATTCAAATGCCGACAGACAAAATGTTTAGGGCGCAGGTTTAGGGCGGCGGCGGCGGCCGCCCATCCCCTTGAAGGATCTGCTGAAGGATCGAGGCTGGAGGAGCAGCCAAAAAAGGGTCTTCTTTGTCTTTCTCGAGACAAGCGGCTGAAGTCGCAAATGCGTTTCCTCCTCGCTCACTTAGGGTCTGCTGCAAACAGGGGTTTTAGCTGGGTGTATGGCCGCTACCTCTGGCTCTTATCTTTCTTGTCTCAGGTTGTGATCGGGTAAGAAATAAGTTTTCTGCTTTGTCCTTGCGTTCTGAGAACAGATAGCGACTAGCATACAGCTTGTGCTTTAACAGTTCTCGGCTCTTGCTTAGAACTGCATTATTCTTCTGGCTATTGCTAGGTGTTCATGAATGATAGTTAAGCATGTTTCAGTCTTGGGCAGTTCTCACTAGCAATGAACTCCTTGCAACTTTGAAGACCCTTACGCGAATTTGTGACTACACTGCAATATGATTAAGGCCGTGGCACTCCTATATGATAGCGAGTCAAAGGTATTATGTCCGAAAGTGTTGAAAATGAAGCACTAGGATTTATGGCTTTGTGTTTGCTTGCTTTCTTTTCGTCCATGAATCGTATCACAGGCATGAATGAAATAATATCTGTAATTCTCAAATAGACCCGTGCTAGGATCTAATGTGGAAGAGCATGACAGAACAAAGGCGGGTTTGATTGTTGGAAGTGTGCACTACTCTTGTTGGGCCCCCGAAATATACGCTTTGTTGTTTTGGTTGTAGATACTAGTGATAGAGGAGCACCCTAGATTTATTGAGCGGCATTTGGGATGATCCATTGTTGCTGTGATTTTACTGATTAGGAGGACAAAGAATATAGTGGCATCTTCACACTTGAGCAGTCCACCTTATATGTAATATTGCGGAGGTGCTTTTCAAGGTGTATTTGGTAATTGCTCAAGGCAAGGAGGCCTTTGTTTGGAGTACGACAATGGGAAAGTGATACATTTAGAAGGTTGGAGTTGCATTGTTGTTGCTCTAGCTATGTTTGGCGGGGATTCTTGTGTGTGATATCCGGATTTTACTAGAGTCTTGTTTAATGTATGCTGCCCTCTCCCTATCCCAAATGGGGAGGAGGTGTGTTGTCCAGAAAAGGTATAGACAAAGAAGGTCAGGAAAGGTACGAGATCTAGGAGGCACTTGGTACGGGAGGACGAAAGTGCTTTATAGGAGTAAAATGAAGATGGATCTCAAGCAGGGAGATTAAAGCAGGTGAAGAGGATGTGGACCACCCCTTTGGGGGAGGGCCTTGAGAGGCAAATGTGTTCTGGGAAGACGGTGAGGGTGCATGTGCTTAGTACATCCGTGGAATGGTGCTAGTGCCTCTCCCATAGTACCTCCATAAATGCTGGACTAGAGGTCCTAGTTAACGCGTGGGAGGATGCTTCCTTAATATCTGCCTTCATCTTCTTGTATGTTCGGGGAGGTGCCTTAGGTGGTTCTATCTTTAGATGATCATGGGATTTCGACTTCAGTGGTCGTTGGAGTTTATAGTTTTTTTCCTGTTCCTGCACCTGGGTTCACGTCGCCTTTTGCTTCCAATTTGATCCATTGAGGGATCCGTTGTGATTTAATAATTCCTATCTGGCCCATTGTGGAGCCTTCAATAAGGCTTTAAGCCATGTACCTTTTTACTTATATAATATAAAAATACGTGCCTTCAAAAAAAAAAAAAAAAAAAAAAAAAAAAAAACATTCAAATGCCATGTTTTAGAGCTCAGCAGAGATGGCAGCTCAACCGTAGAAGCTCAGAGCAGAAAATACTTACCTGTTCACGCCAATAAAGGAAGAGCTGGGGTAGTAACAAAAAATGTGGCAAGAACCCAAAACTAATGGCACCCGTCGGGTAGCCTTCCTTATTCGGCCCCCCCCTCTCGGAAAGCAATCGGAAATTTTTTTGCCCCTGATTTTGACGTGTTATTCAATGGTTTGAGTAATTTTTCGGCGTTGTTTTTGCTTCTTTTTCCTGTTTTTTCACCGATTATGTGTTTTCCGGCCTGTTTTCCGGTGAGGGGGGCCGAATAAGGAAGGTCTCCCCCTTTCTGCTCTCTGATTCCTTTCTACACCTTTTGCTCTAAGCTCCCTCCCCTACTACCACAAACCCTAAGAAGGAAGCAGTCTGCATTAAAACCCAGCCGACCATCATCACAGTTAGATCCTCTCCCGAGAAATTAGCTGCCTGAGCGTTCAAACACTCATTTCGTATGATTTGAAGGCAAGAGGAAAGATAGTCGGAAAAAAGCGTTTTGGCCGGAAAATCCATTTTTTGCTTCCAAAAGTCACACCCTGAAAAGGGCACACCGGCATCAGCAAGATACCCCAAAAACTTTTTAAGTAAGTAGGTATAGGATCGTCTCGAGCTAGTTTCTTAAGAACAGACATGCGCTCCTCTTCTGTGGGAAATGTTCATCTTTTGTATTTTGAAAAAATATTATAAATAGCTTGATGTTTTTTGCAGTCAACAATGACTGTTTAAGCATAGAAGAAAGCAACAGGCAACCATTTCTTAACGCTCCTACAACAATATTATAGGCATCCTTCTTTCACGGATGCACTATTCAGTACTTGAGTCTCATCAAGAACTATATACTGCCATATTCTTACCTTCAACAAAAAAGAGTAGTCCAAAATTATAGCTGTACACTTTAACATCTACAACCTTAAAGCAAAAAATACAGAGGCCAGCAGCATGCAAGTGTCAGCGACAACAACACCATTGCAGTTGTGGACTACACAAAGGTAGATGAACAATGAATTGTTCCTTAACTACTTCATAAAAATAAAGGCAGCACCAAAGAAAGTTACATACAATACATATGGCATCTGGAAAATAGATGCCATCCTACCAGTCACATGCTGCTAAAAATCAATGTTAAAGTTCATAGAAGATAAACTCCACAGAATATTTTCTGTTTCCTGCACAGTAGTAAAATTCGACCTTTGATTGCTTATGCTATTTTATATACTGTAAAATTTGACCACCAACAGTTGAATAGTTTTATTGATTTTGGAGATAAATTGCATCAAAAATTATCTATGTATACACAAAATTAGACTCCTCTTCAAAAAGATAAGTAGTAAATTGTATTACTTCCTATGATTACAAAGGATGAACAGTCAGTATATAGTCATGTTAATAGTTATAAGTGGAAAACTCACAGAGGCAACAAAATATCTATTAGATAAAAGTAAACATTCAGAAGTTCTTCTGGTCATGGTGTGCTCCACCACGATAGATGTTCATTGTCCATTCAACCTCACCTACGACTCGGAATTCCAATGTATCACCAACTTTAAGAGAATAGTGGTTGACTAGCAGATCCCAATTATGACTCAAACAATATCGACTATGATAGTTGAGTAAATAAAATATCCAATTATGCCTAATGAGGCATTCAAAATTTAGCAAAGGCTAAGTTTATAGTAAAGTGGGAAACAAAAGGATATTACAAGGTTCATTATTACATGGAAAATTTGTACTTGTGATCTTTGTTGAAGGTACATATTTGATAGCAAAGATTTTATTAGCGCTACGATGTAATAAAACATGTTATTGGGTGTTCGACTAGTCTCCGTAATACTTCAGCAAGCCAAATCTTATTCCCAAGCACAACTCAATGCTTTATCTAGTCAACTAATTGCCTCTCACATATTTCAAAGGCAAATCTTTCTGGAATACTTTAATGTCTTTGAAAATCTGTCTACTATAAGTCATACATATAAATCTTCCTGTTTCTTAACTACACCTACTTTTTTCTATGTCCACGTTTGTAGGGGTCAGCTCTGTGTACTTTTGGAATATTATTTCGTAGCATCACAAATTATTATACAATTTCAAGAATTGCGAAATTACTTCTCGAAGTTGAAGTGTAACATGTGGAAATGAACGTGAGATATCCTCTACTACCAATGTATTAATTGCAGGCATCTCATGAGATAATGTATTAAATAACATCTTATGGAAATCTATATGTAATTTGAATATTTTCGCCCCTTTTTATCGAGATAATTATATCAAATTACTCTTCCTTATAAACATCTTCTTTATATTCATAGCCATCCATTACTATTACATGCAAAGTCAAATATTTGGTGCAAAAATATTTCTATTTAGTAACTCAGTCCGTTAAATTTAAACGAGTCAGAAAAGAGAAATCTTCATGGCAAAATGAGAACATCTCTAAGAGAAATGTTCTTATAGAGTGCCCAAGATCTGTAAATTATGAACTGCTCCTACATGATGTTGAGGCAATTCATATATATTCATTCTAACTAACATAACCAGCTCTGGAACCTTGAACATTGCCACCAAAAATAAGTCTACGGAAAATTTATTCGTACAATACACAATTCATTTTGCACAGACCTTAAATAACAAGGGACTTGTATATGAATAAAAATCAAAGATGTGTATATTTTGAATTGCTAGTTTATCATAAAAGATAAAATGGTTGCCACTTGAGACAACTACCAAATAGATCACAAGTACTAAATATTGCTAAACATGTATAGAATAGAATATACATTAACGTCCCTCAGGCCGTGAGGCCCCCGGACTTGTGTAGCGTCCTGCGAGCTCCCAAAGGGTGCTGCCAGCAAACAGACGCATAGGTTTTATGTAGCCATCTAGCGGGCTTCTCTTGTTCTTTATATTACCCGCATCGTGCTTATAGCTGGCTTCTTGGCCATACACAATACATCGCTATAAACAGTTTTGAACTGTACTTTGTGGGCCTCTCTGATCCGCCTCATCCGTGCTTCTCAAATTATTAGCCCTCTCTCTTTGTGCACCCCCCGGTGTCTTATTATCATTTCTTTTATAGCTTTCGCTACATCTGTGAGTGTCTCTTCTTTGTCCATCAGTGCTGGGAGTGGGAGATCCCACCTGACCTTGTTAAATTTGGACCTTATGTCGGTGTAGACCGGGCACTCTTTTACCATGTGCTCTTCGTCTTCTATTTTTCCTGAGTCACATACTCGACATATTCGCTCTGCTCTATCTATCTTGCTCCATCTATCTTTCTCAATTCGGAGATAAAAAATAGATAGATAGATTTGTGTAATGTTTGAGACAACACTATGCAAATTTAGCTAAGAATTTTACGGTTGTACCTTTACAATTAAACAGCCTTGGAACCAAAAAAATCAAGGCTGTCGTGATAACTTTATTCTAGATATAAAAAAGGAAGAAGGCCAACAAGCCCCTCCTTGACTAGTAAGATGTGAACTTCAGTATGACTTGTAATTTATGAAATCCATACTTCCCTAAAGGAACACCAAAGTGGGATAACCCAAACATATCGACTCGTTATCTCTGTAACGCAACTTCAATGAAAATAGCAAAGCTCAAAACATAAGGATACATTCTCCTTGCTATGTTTATATGTCAGGTTGAGGCCTGCCTATTTTCACGTCTCAGGAGACAGGAAAGAAGCAAGAGGAGAATAAAGGGTCTGCCAGAAGACGATCCATGTGGCCCTCCTTCAAATTGATAACAACGTCTCTGTTTCTCTCACCTTTAGCAGAAGGAATAATAGCATTCATGCCATCTGTGAGCTCACGAAAAGGGTAAGGGTACTTGAACAGATGAAGCTTAGATCCCCAACCAAAATGTATGTCATACACAGGAAAGCTAGACATATCAGTATTGTGCAAATCCATGGCAGGATTGAAGGAGCCCACGGCGGTGCCAAAAGGCTTACCACGAATTTGAAGCCAATCGATAAAGGAACGGCCCAATTCGGGATTGGAGAGGGATGGACGGATGGTGTTATGGATAAGATTAGCTGTGTATGAAATATGGAGGTTGGCTATGGCAGACACAGGACTAGAAGCTCGAAAAACAAGGGCGGCATTGCCAAAGTAGCCAGGAGGAAGGGGAGGACGTAGTCTATTCTGTCCTCTGATACTAACAGGTATGGTGAGACCAGTTTGGCAGTCTTCTTGGCCATTCCAGCGGGCTTTGGTTATGCATTTCCAAATCAATGCTGTAGTCGTTTCATACCTTGTCACTCTGCCATATCCAAACTGCCCTCTTTCGATCTCCTCCATCACCTTCTCTAGCCCTTCTTTGCTTACTTCAAAAATAATATGTTTTACTGTTTCGCATTTCACAGCCGTTTCCTCCTGTTGTAAGATATTTGTTTTGCCATTATCCTCTAATAAGCAGCTCAAGCTCTTGGGTATTGGAATACTCACAACTGCTGGATCTCTGGCAATTTATGTGCTAAGCTGAAGGAGACACTAGATAAGACTGTGCAACCAAGTCTAAGGGCAAAGATAAGGGAACATATGAAGGACCATCTATCATGTAGATCAACTTATTGGATGTGGAGGACCTTATCTGCAATGGAACCTAATAACTATCTATGTATTATACATGATAAAATGGACCAACAAAAGACTTGTCTTCCACAATTCAAGTACATTCCTAAGTCATGTGGAAGATCATACTCTTTGCAGATTTCAATGACTGGGGCAATATTGCATGGGCAATCTCAGACCTATTATGGCCATTTCAGTTTAGAGTTGTGGAGTGATGGTCCAGATTTTCACATTGGGAGCATCATGAGGTGTTTAAGAAACTATGAGAAGGGTTACAATGGTCACCTACAGGATCCTACAGCTAGCCAGGCACTACATAGTGCATTGTTGGATGGAACCTCTAATAGTATTGAAAAGTTTAGCAAGATAAGATAAGATAAGATAAGATAAGAATTTTTACGTCCACGGGAACCCAACGGGTTATGGGACGGCACATGCAAGGGCAACAACCCATCTAAAACCCGGGGACTAGGCCCCATCACCAAATACAATAACATCTCGTGCTAAACCTCGAGATCTGTCCAGAAAGCTCCTCTTGCAACTAGATAATTGTGCTGGTCAAAATAAGAACAGGTGGATGTTTTCTTTCCTATCCTACTTAACAGCTGTGGGTATTTTTGAAAGAGTCAATTTGGGGTTCCTAATGCCCGGACATACTCATGAAGATGTGGACGCATTGTTTGGAAAATATAGTCATGTATTGAGACAGCAGACAGTTACCAACTTTCCCAGGCTATTGGAAATATTTCATGGATGTACAAATCCATCTCCTATAGGATCTATCATAGAAGAAGTGCCTGATTGGAAGAGTTTTGTGGATGGTTATGCTTTCGACATGGAAGGTCATTCTAGACCTCTTCAATTCACTTTTTGGGTGAGACAATGGATTCCAATCATGCAATGGAAAATGAGACCTTCAGAGGAGAAGTGGAGAGGTGGGGCAGAAATTTGGCACAGGGATGCAAATGGCAAGCCTATGATACCTCCTGGTCAACCAAAAGCTCTAAAACCAACCAAAGAAGTCAAGCAATTGGGATTGACTAAGGATGGCATCAATGACTACATCAAGCATTGGCAAACTAATTCAGATGAGACTAATCGCATTGATAGATTATTGGAAGAAGGTGATCAACTTGTTGGATGAGGTAGACACATCTCGATGAGCTGAAAGAAGGGTGGTTCCCTAAAAGTAGGTGGAGAACATTAGCTGGTGCTGACGAAGATGATGGTACCATTAGTAGTATTGTGAAGGCATATGCTCCTCCTCAATCGATAAACACTATGTTGGTCCTAAGAAGGATAGGCCAAAATATCTAGGCCCTGATTGTTATGAACCTTCTACTCGACGTGGAGTGCCACCAATTTGTAGTAGTAAAACCAAAGCAGATCTAGAGACCTATCCAAAGGTGGTTGGGATACACTATCTCGGATATTTGCAAAGAAGAAGGTGATGTTAACTTCAATAAGGTGCCTTGGCGTGGAATGGTGGTGTCCAAGACATCAATTGAGTAATGTCACCGATAAAGAAAGATATTTAGATTGTTGGACAAAGAGGTGTAGGAGAAATCCTAGTGATCCTGATCTTTGGCTAGACATTGAAACCGTATTGTACTCGTGGACTCCAAAAACTATTCCAAGTAAAACAGCGGGAGTTACAATACCTCAGGATGTAAGGAATAAGGTTCTCATATCCTTGGGGATGCTGGTGGAAAAATGAAAAACGGTTACTATGTATCAATCACAGTTAATAAAAGTTGTGTACTACTTGAGTTTCATGATATATGATTTTGTAATTTGAAGTTAAGGTGTGAATTTATATTAAGGTGTGTGATTATATGTTAACATATAGTGACTTTTATCAAGTTACTAAAAAACTTGCAATATGAAATTTGTCCCAAAATCAAGACATAATCCCAATTTAATTGAATGATGGTTAGTTACAATAAGGGATTGGACAGAGTTGGTAAGATTGAAGGATTTTATATCTACTTTAAATGCCATTGGGTGAGCTCTGAGGACCTAGACTTTCATGGTAGATCTAATGGTGGAAACAATCTGAGTATAATGGAGGAAACAATCTGAGTAACTGACTAGGTGGAGTCTCTCTACCATTATGTTGTTGTGGAAATAGGACTTCCCTAAGTACACACATCATTGATGCATAGAGATCCCGGATACTAGCGCTAATGCTTCCTATTTGTCCCATTGTGGGGACTCTCTGTATCTATATTATTATTATTAATAACAAAAAAACACACTCTTACCCTCAAAAAAAAAAAAAAAAAAAAAAAAAAATCATCTAGAAGAAATAAATAGACAACAATAAAACTCAATTCTAACATCTCCACTCTTCCATTCATGCCAATCTCCTTTCAAATTTTGCAAATGGGGCACAATGGTAAAATAACCATCAGGTACATAATCAAAATAAAATCATGAGTAAATCCTAGATGCAGTTTCCTTCAAACTAAAGAGGGGCACACAACTTCAACTATAATTGTTGTTGATTTCACATTGCAAGGCAAATCTCTAGAGGTTTATAAAAAATAAAAGACCACGTACTACAACATATCTGCGATCAAGCAAATTAGTTCCTTAGTGGCTTCTTATATTTATCAAAAATTCTTAAAGGGTTGCTCCATATTACCTTTTTCCCCTCTAAGCCACACTGTTTATTCTATCCAACAATGAATCAACCACCTCTTCAACTTGCTACTAAAGCCCGGCAATGCCGAGCACCATAACTAGTATGAATAAAAATCAAAGATGTGTATATTTTGAATTGCTTATTTATCATAAAAGATAAAATGATTGCCACTTGAGACAACTACCAAATACATCACAAGTACTAAATATTGCTAAACATGTATATGGATAAAAAATAGATAGATAGATTTGTGTAATGTTGAGACAACACTATGCAAATTTAGCTAAGAATTTTACAGTTGAACCTTTACAATTAAACAGGCTTGGAACCAAAAAAATCAAGGCTGCCGTGATAAATGTATTGTAGATATAAAAAAAGGAAGAAGGCGAACAAGGCCCTCCTTGACTAGTAAGATGTGAACTTCAGTATGACTTGTAATTTATGAAATCCAAAGTGGAACACCAAAGTGGGATAACCCAAACATATAGACTCGTTATCTCTGTAACGCAACTTCAATGAAAATAAAGCAAAGCTCAAAACATAAGGATACATTCTCCTTGCTATTTTATATGTCAGGTTGAGGCCTGCCTATTTTCACGTCTGAGGAGACAGGAAAGAAGCAAGAGGAGAATAAAGGGTCTGCCAGAAGACGATCCATGTGGCCCTCCTTCAAATTGATAACAGCCTCTCTATTTCTCTCACCTTTAGCAGAAGGAATAATGGCATTCATGCCATCTGTGAGCTCACGAAAAGGGAAAGGGTACTTGAACAGATGAAGCTTAGATCCCCAACCAAAATCTATGTCATACACAGGAAAGCTAGACATATCAGTATTGTGCAAATCCATGGCAGGATTGAAGGAGCCCACGGCGGTGCCAAAAGGCTTACCACGAATTTGAAGCCAATCGATAAAGGAACGGGCCAATTCGGGGTTGGAGAGGGATGGACGGATGGTGTTATGGATAAGATTAGCTGTGTATGAAATATGGAGGTTGGCTATGGCAGACACAGGACTACAAGCTCGAAAAACAAGGGTGGCATTGCCAAAGTAGCCAGGAGGAAGGGGAGGATGTAGTCTATTCTATCCCCTCATACTAACAGGTATGGTGAGACCAGTTTGGCAGTCTTCTTGGCCATTCCAGCGCGCTTTGGTTATGCATTTCCAAATCAATGCTGCAGTCGCTTCATACCTTGTCACTCTGCCATATCCAAACTGCCCTCTTTCGATCTCCTCCATCACCTTCTCTAGGCCTCCTTTGCTTACTTCAAAAATAATATGTTTCACTGTTTCGCATTTCACAGCCTGTTGTAAGATATTTGTTTTGCCATTATCCTCTACTAAGCAGCTCAAGCTCTTGGGTATTGGAATACTCACAACTATTGGATCTCTGGCTTTCAAAATCCTTGATTCAAAACTCGGTGCGGTACTCACGTCCAATCCCCTGTGAATCTCCGACCATGCCATCACAAATGGTACCATGCTTGGTGCATCGAAGATTATATGCTTGGCATGTTTGAGCTTAGGTGGCATGTTGGAGCCTAGGTGGCATGTTGGGGCCTAGGTGGTATGTTGGAGCACACATGGCAGCCACCTTGGCATGTTTGAGCCTAGGTGGCATATTGGAGCCTAGGTGGCATGTTTGAGCCATCTTGGCATGTTGGATCCTAGGTGGCCTTGGAGCTCGAGTGGCATGTTTAATCCACCTTCACATGTTTAAGCCTAGGTGGCATGTTTGAGCCACCTTGGCATGTTTGAACCACCTTGGCATGTTTAAGCCTAGGTGGCATGTTGGAGCCACCTTGGCATGTTGGAACCTAGGTGGCATGTCTGAGCCACCATGGTTTGTTGCAGCCTAGGTGGCATGTTGGAGCCCACATGGCATGTTTGAGCCGCCTTGGCATGTTGGAGCCTAGGTGGCATGTTGGAGCCTGGGTGGCATGTTTGAGCACCTTGGCATATTTGAGCCACCTTGGCATGTTGGAGCATAGGTGACATGTTCTAGCCCACATGGCATGTTTGAGCCTAGGTGGCATGTTTAAGCCTAGGTGGTATGTTTGTCCTAGGTGGCATGTTTGAGCCGCTTTGGCATGTTGTAGAGTAGGTGGCATGTTGGAGCCCATGTGGCATGTTTGAGCCTAGGTGGCCTAGTTGGAATGTTTGAGACACCTTGGCATGTTTGAGCCTAGTTGGCATGTTGGAGCCAAGGAGGCATGTTTGAGTACCTTTGCATGTTGGAGCCACCTTGGCATGTTAGAGCCTAGGTGACATGTTGGAGCCTAGGCGCATGTTGGAGACCGCGTGGCATGTTTGAGCCACTTTGGCATGTTTAGACCACCTTGGCATGTTTGAGCCTAGGTGGCATGTTGAAGCCTAGGTGGCATACCTTGGCATGTTGGAGCCTAAGTGGCATGTTGGAGCCCACGTGCCATATTTGAGCCACCCTGGCATGTTGGAGCTTAGGTGGCCTTGGAGCCCGCGTGGCATGCTTGAGCCACATTGGCATGTTTGAGCCACCTTGACAGTTTGAGCCTAGGTGGCATGTTGGACCCTGGATGGCATGTTTGACACACCTTGGCATGTTGGAACCTAAGTGGCATGTTGGAGCCCACGTGGCATGTTTGGGCCACCTTGGCATGTTGGAGCCTAGGTGGCATGTTGGAGCCTGTGTGGCTAGCTTGAGCCACCTTGGCATGTTTGAGCCTAGATGGCATGTTGGGGCCTAGGTGGCATGTTTGAGCCACCTTGGCACGTTGGAGCCTAGGTGACATGTTTGAGACTAGGTGGCATGTTGGAGCCCACGTGGCATGTTTGAACCACCTTAGCATGTTTCAGGCACCTTGGCATATTTGAGCCTAGGTGGCATGTTTGAGCCACCTTGGCATGTTGGAGACCACGTGCCATATTTGAGCCACCTTGGCATGTTGGAGCTTAGGTGGCCTTGGAGCCTGCGTGGCATGTTTGAGCCACCTTAGCATGTTTGAGTGACCTTGACATGTGTCGTGTGTTTTATCTTGACTATTTTTGCATGATGTGCTTAAATTGGTGAAATGTGTGCATAAATAGAGAACAATATGGGTGTAATGTGGAGAAAATGTAAAAAATGTGCAAATATTATGGATGAAGCATTTATGATGTATTGAAGTTGTTCCTTGAAGGAGATCTATTATAGTAGAGTGTATCCCATAGAAGAAATAATAATTGAAGAGGAGGATGAACCTCCAGACTTGTGTTACTTCTCTCCTTCTTCATCTGCAATTTGTGCTTAATCTATTTGCTAATAGAATGAGGCTTAGCCTGTCTCATATACTTTGAAATTGGCTTTGGTTCTTTGGTCTTGAGTTTTCCTTGGATGCATTGACCAAGCTAACACTTTTTGGGGGGCATTCTGAGAAAGCAACACTTGCTGGCACAGTCTCATATGTTTAGATCAAGATGGTGGCCTTATTAAGTTATGATGCAATCTGTATCTAGAGAATATTATTTGAAGTGCAAAATATGTTCAAGGCATGGTGTATATCGGAAGTTTTTGTCAAAGATAAACAAGATGGTCATAATTGAAAAAATCTGTTGAATTTGGAGCCTATTGCAGAGGTATGAATCTATTTTATAATTTTGAAGATTTCAGGAATTTTAAATGGATGGCTTTTGTTCTTCCTTTGCCTGGCCAGCAAAAATTGGATGGAATGTCAGAACACTTGCTTGTCTGATAGTAAAGAAAAAAAGGAAGGAAGATATTTTAGCTTACTAGTAAGGTCAGGGAGGTCAGGAATAGGTTCAATACTCCATACGTTTTATATGCAATACATATTATTCGTATGATACGGCACAAATTTGTCGTATAATACGTAAAAAATACGACAAAAAATAATTCACGAAAAGAACTAAAGCGCGTACGCGAAAGTTTTTTCGCGTATGCGAAACAGTGACATGCCACCTAGGTTCAAACATGCCAAGGTGGCTCATGCCATCTAGGTTCAAACATGCCAAGGTGGCTCAAAATATGCCACGTGCACTCCAAGATGCCACGTACGCTCCAACATGCCACCTAGTGGCTCAAACATGCCACGCGGGCTCCAACATGCCACTTAGGCTCCAACATGCCAAGTTTTCTCAAACACGTGGGCTCCAACATGCCACCTAGTCTCCAACATGCCATCTAGTCTTCAACATGCCACCTAGTCTCCAACATGCCACCTAGGATCAAACATGCGAAGGTGGCCCAAACATGCCAAGGTGGCTCAAACATGCCATGCGGGCTCCAACATGCCACTAGGCTCCAACATGCCAAGTTTTCTCAAACACGTGGGCTCCAACATGCCACCTAGGCTCCAGCATGCCAAGGTTGCTCAAACATGCCACCTAGGCTTCAACATATCTTCTATGATCAAACATGCCAAGGTGGCTCAAACATGCCACCTCGGCTCCAACATGCCACCTAGGCTCAAATATGCCAAGGTGGCTCAAACATGCCATGCGCGTGCTCCAAGATGCCACCTAGGCTCCAACATATCACCTAGGCCTCCAACATGCATATGTGGCTCAAACATGTGGGCTCCAACATGCCATTACTGCCACAAAATGGCATCATACAAGAGGTATATGCATGCTTGACACATTTCACTAGCATTTGACTTCATACATGTGTGTGTGAGCTTGTAGGGCGTGAAACTTGAAGACATCCATCACTTGGCAACTTATAGTGAAGAACCAAAGATGGACACTGGTTTGGCATCATATAGGCATTTCCTGAAGAATATTTGATCACTTAAGCATCTTGAACACTTGAAGTCAAAGGTTAAAGACCCCAAAGTTAAAGTTTGGAAGACCACTCGAATTTCAGTGGCACTTTGCATGAGCCATAATGTTACTTCTTAAGGCATGATTTGCGATTTCCCAAGGGTTTACTACAATTCCACCCAAAAAAATCATCTCTTTATACATAATTTTCTATTCTTTCATACACCGTTGCCATTTGTCGAGACTAAAGTTAGCCGATGTCAGCATGCCAAGGTGGCTCAAACATGCCACCAAGGCTCAAACATGCCAAGGTGGCTCAAACATGCCACGTGGATTCCAACATGCCATCTAGGTCCAACATGCCATGGTGGATCAAACGTGCCACGCGGGCTCCAACATGCCACCTAGGCTCAAACATGCCAAGGTAGCTCAAACATGCCACGCGTGCTCCAAGATGCCACGTAAGCTCCCACATGCCACCTAGGATCAAACATGCCAAGGTGGCTAAAACATGTTGAGGTGGCTCAAACATACCATGTGGGCTCCAACATGCCACCTACGCTCCATTAAGCGCTACTCAAACACAATAGAAGGTTCACTCCAAATATAGTCTACAAAGAGATCCTACATGATGAAATAGCCCCTTAGGTCCTATAGATCTCTTATACTACCCTAGCTTTACAATGTGTATTTTTGTAGATATGGATATCAATACAAACATGGACAGTGTCTGAAATCATTTACAGGTCCCTAACTAATGCCTTGCAACGCTGGGCACTGTTACTAGTATATGAATAAAAATCAAAGATGTGTATATTTTATATTGCTTATTTATCATAAAAGATAAAATGGTTGCGACTTGAGACAACTACAAAATAGATCACAAGTACTAAATATTGCTAAACATGTATACGGATAAAACATAGATAGATAGATTTGTGTAATGTTGAGACAACACTATGCAAATTTAGCTAAGAATTTTACGATTGTTTGTACCTCTACAATATAACAGCCTTGGAACCAAAAAAATCAAGGCTGGCGTGATAAATTTATTGTAGATATAAAAAAGGAAGAAGGCCAACAAGCCCCTCCTTGACTAGTAAGATGTGAACTTGAGTATGACTTGTAATTTATGAAATCCATACTTCCCTAAAGGAACACCAAAGTGGGATAACCCAAACATATCGACTCGTTATCTGTGTAACGCAACTTCAATGAAAATAAAGCAAAGCTCAAAACATAAGGATACATTCTCCTTACTATGCTATGTTTATATGTCAGGTCGAGGCCTGCCTATTTGCACGTCTGAGGAGACAGGGAAGAAGCAAGAGGAGAATAAAGGGTCTGCCAGAAGACGATCCATGTGGCCCTCCTTCAAATTGATAACAGCCTCTCTATTTCTCTCACCTTTAGCAGAAGGAATAATGGCATTCATGCCATCTGTGAGCTCACGAAAAGGGAAAGGGTACTTGAACAGATGAAGCTTAGATCCCCAACCAAAATCTATGTCATACACAAGAAAGCTAGACATATCAGTATTGTGCAAATCCATGGCAGGATTGAAGGAGCCCACGGTGGTGCCAAAAGGCTTACCACGAATTTGAAGCCAATCGATAAAGGAATGAGCCAATTCGGGGATGGAGAGGGATGGACGGATGGTGTTATGGATAAGATTAGCTGTGTATGAAATATGGAGGTTGGCTATGGCAGACACAGGACTACAAGCTCGAAAAACAAGGGCGGCATTGCCAAAGTAGCCAGGAGGAAGGGGAGGATGTAGTCTATTCTGTCCTCTGATACTAACAGGTATGGTGAGACCAGTTTGGCAGTCTTCTTGGCCATTCCAGCGCGCTTTGGTTATGCATTTCCAAATCAATGTTTGCGATGCGCTTCATACCTTGTCACTCGCCATATCCAAATTGCCCTCTTTCGATCTCCTCCATCACCTTCTCTAGCCCTTCTTTGCTTACTTCAAAAATAATATGTTTCACAAGCCCCAAATCTGTTTCGCATTTCACAGCCGTTTCATCCTGTTGTAAGATATTTGTTTTGCCATTATCCTCTACTAAGCAGCTCAAGCTCTTGGGTATTGGAATACTCACAACTGCTGGATCTCTGGCTTTCAAAATTCTTGATTCAAAGCTCGGTGCTATACTCACTTCCAATCCCCTGTGAATCTCCGACCATGCCATCACAAATTGTATCGTGCTTGGTGCATTGAAGATTATATGTAAATTGCTTATCCCGAGTGCCACTCCTCCGCATTCAAATACCGTGGCTTGAACCCTCAACAATGGATACTCTTCCCTATTTTTGTTGATGAACAGACTCGGCGGATTCAGTTTGAAATCTATGTTGCAGTTTCTTAGATCTGACCAATCGTCAAACCGAGCATTCGTTACCGCCTGATAAAATGGCACACCCGCACCATTTACTTCTATCTGCAGTGCGCGAAACATCATCCTTCACCCTTCCTGCCAAAACTTGAAACTCATCCAGGGTTTTGGCCAGTGAAGCCTCTAATTCTTTCATATATTCATCTGTACCTCTTGGAATGGATGTTTTGAAGAAATAAAGACCCTCAAAGTACAGATTTGTATTGTTGAGGAGGAGATCTAAGTTAGAAAGAAAATGAGATGTGGACGATGGACATTTGGTGGGCTTAACAGTGGTGATTTTTTGAACTGTGACTACATGCTCCTTGGTTGCCATAAGATAACTCTCAATGGCTGCCGCAAACAAATCTGCAAATGTTATGAAAAAACCATGCGAGATCTCTTATGCATATTATGGTCCCTTTATTACAGTAGCAGGGTTCATTAATTCATTACGGTTGTAAGGTCCACGCCACGCCACCCATTTGCTTTCTTCTTTGGGCAAATGTAGTGTCAATAAAGGGCTACCTGATATAATGGTAGGTAGGTAGATGTAAAAGCCGATCGTGGTATTTAACAACCACTGCCCTGTTGAACCAAAAAAAAAAACACGAGATTTTTGTGGACTTTTTAACGAATTTCTTAGTGAGTGTCATGTTAAAACCACATTGATAGAAAAAATACACGGAATTTTTTTTATTTCATGCTGATTCAAATATGACCGTGGTTGTTAAAGAAGATGCTCGGATGTAAAAGTCACAATTGCATATAAAAATGGAGGGTGTAGCTTTTAATCCTACAACCTAGCATTAGATGTCATAAATTTCTTACTGCTTTCTTATGGGGTCTTTTGGCACCTTATAGTATACCATTTATAGCGGGTAATTATGGGGTAGACAATTAATGGGTATGTGCAGGTGAGTTACATATGGAAATAATTGCGGCAATAAATGGTATTCATATCACGATTGTTGTGATATAAATAATAGGTCGACGTGTTTGATTATTTAATGAATTGAATTGTATGGGCTTTTAATAGGTAGATAGATAGGATTGAATGAGAGCTTGTAGTGTTAGCTTGACATAAATGTGCATGCCTATTTTTATACTAAAGTAATGCCTTCATAAGTGGTGTGCATGTTATGGTTGCCCTATTATAAACATTTTGGCAATTCAATGCAAGATGCTTGTTGGGGTGGAGGACCCAAATACATACTCAGTATATTGAACGTATTGGCTCATCAAGTCATATACATGTGTGGTTTGATACATTTGGTGCATGTTAGAAGAGTTTTAACAATGGAGTGGGATAACGATGGTGCAAAAAAGCATAATCATCATGTTTTAAAGGTCGCAAGTGTGTAGATATGGAGGGGTGAAATTTTTAGTCCTACAATCTAACACAACAAAAAAGGTGCCCATATCCCCTGGGAAATCCCCCATTGAGGAACTGGAGGACTTAAGAACAACGGGTTATTTACTTTGCAATGGGGAATTCTTAAAAAAAAGGGCTATATTGTATGGGGGAACATTAGCAAAAACATGGGATTCTTGAACAAAAGGGGTATATTCTAATGGGGGACTTAGTAGTAGGGAATTGCCAATGCACATCGGGGTATTTTCCATGAAAGAGGGATTTGGTCAAAAGGGAATTTGCAAATGTGTTGGGGTATTTTCAAGAAAAGGGGACTGATTCAAAAGGGGAATTTGCAAATGAATTAGGGTATTTTTACAAATGGGGACTGGTTCAAAAGGGAATTTCTGAATTGGGGTATTTTTAGATAAAAGGGGAATTACCGAAAAAAACAGCTGATAAACCCTATCTTCAAAGAGGTCTCATCCAAAGAAAGAATCCATGCTTGTGTGAGTGGCTCCATGCACATTGCAGTGTAATAGCTCTTGAGTTGTCCTTCACACTCATGGACAACTAAAAATTACGAGTTGTTTTTATCTAAAAACCACGAATGAAAACTACGCGTTCTTTTCGTGTGAAAAACTACGTTAAAAAACTACTGTTGTTTCTAGCATTTTCGGAATAATAATATGGGTGGTCTTTGAGTGTTGTTTTCTTGCAAAAACAATAGCAAAACCTACATATAGAGCAGATTTTGGGGTTATAGTGACGGAGACCAACTGGCCTATGAGACGGTTTTACAATATAGCGGAAGGTTTCCAAACACAAAAATAAAACCACAGAAACCCTGTACAATGTGTCTCTACCACTGGGATGAAAAAACCCCCCGTGTGGGAGGAAAAACCCTTGTAGTAGGCGTTGAGAGGCCCTATTTGGGCGCTCAAATTCCATGTGCTGTAAGGGACTCTCTGACGGTGGAGACTTGCAGAATGTAGGACGCAAGACGTGCCACCGAAGCCAGCAGTTGGTGAATTGCTATCTCAGAGCATCTGAGATCGGCATGGTGTTCATCTTCTACTACCTGCATGTGACAGCACTGGCATAATCTCTCATGCCGAGGGATTCCCTGCCCTCCATCCGTACCCTAGCGGCATGTCTCAATTCTGAGATGGTGGGACCCTGTCCTTATTGCAGCTATAGCTCTTCGTTTCTTGGTGGAAATGTGTGCCTTGGATCTTTGGTGGGGGCGTGTTCAAGCGGCGGATTGACCCGTGTGTGGTAGTGCTTTCGTTTTGGGCTTTGCAAGAGTGCGATCCCACGTAGAGGCAAAGAAAAACCACGATTCAAATGCGGCTCCCTTTCTGCGATATCCGACATATCCACAATGTGTTGATAGTCTATGGACCATCGTCGCGAATTATCCCCTACAATGCTCTTGCCATACTCTCTTGGGGACGCCTTGTGGCCTTTGTGCCAATAATGTGAGCGGGAGGAAGACGTTGTGCATCCATTTCGTCAACCTTATGGAAATACGCCAAAGGTGTCTAAGCGCGATAGCGTATCGCCGAGGGGCCAAAAGCCGCCTCATACAACAAAATTGGATAAGGCACCGTGTCCTTGACGCTTTAGGTTGTATGTCGGGAAAAGCCTACGCACCCTCTCTAGCTTATCCCAAGTACCCTTGCTAATCACCGCCCCCGGACCTCTACCCCATACAAGATGCTTCGGTTCCACGAGTGCTTTCTAACAAGTGTGTGCTTTTATGTGCCCAATCGCAGATCTATTCTCGGATGTTTATTCGCATTGCATACCGGGCTTTCCATCCCGCACTGACCCTTCTTTCTACACAGTTATCCCATAGCATGTTAGCAGAGAAATCGATTCCAAGATACTTAAAGGTCCTTACAACTTCCATTCTTTGTCCTCTGTAATAGAAGTCTGGGATATCATGCTACGCAGACAGGATTGGCAACAGCTTGGTTTTCTGCTGGTTGACTGTCATTCCTGCTATGTCACAGAATTGACTGAGAGCATCCAAATGCTCCTGCATACTCCTAGCTATATGGGATAATAAGCCCAGATCGTCTGCATAGAGCAACTGTTTTACTGTATATGCCTCTGGCAACTACATGCCATCACCTCCATGTTCTTGCATCCAGGTCTCCAACTTGTCAATATAGAGTCCAAAAAGTGTTGGAGATAACAGGCATCCCAGTTTAACACCTATGGTGCTGTTCACCCGGTGGTCTGACGCAGGCAAACTGGCATATATTCCGTCATACAACCGGTAGATGGCATTCTGCAAATCCTGTGGGACATGTAGCTCCTGCAAGCGTTGCCACAACAGGTCCCGAGGGACCGTATCATAATAACTATTGAATAATTTATTATTAATGAAACAAAATATATTGAAAATAATAAATTATTCAATGTATTTACAGATAAACATAATCATTTAATTAATTCTAAATCTAAAACTTTCTTTACCTATTTTGAAAAAAATAACATTTCAATTTAGCATTTATTTTAGATAATTCTAAATAAATCAAAGTGAAAATTAATTTAGAAAGCAATTTTATACTTTGGTAACCTTCATACTTTTGATCTAAAATTAAACAAAACAAATGATTAAAACCAATAAGAGTTAAAAATACTGTTGATTTTATTATGACATCCTTGAAGTATATATCTATTAGATTTGAATAAGTCTAAATTTTGTTAAATATGCCATGCTTCCCCATGGGCAAAGATATGGAGCTGTGTACAAAATAACAATGGTTATAAACCACCTTTTAGCCCATGTTTATACCTAACAACAATGTTTAATAACTTGGTGGGGATCCCTATGGGCAAAGATACGAAGTTGTGTACAAAATAGCAATGCTTAAACATTACTAGTTCAATTTGAGAGCTTAATATGCATCACTTTTAGCAAAATCGGAGAAAAATGGGTCGAGCTTCATCTTGTGCAAGATTGATGTGGGAAGACGCTCACGATGGCTAGCATCTGAACCAGGAAGTATGGCCACAAGTCCATCACACACATCTGGCAAAGGTACTGAGAATCTAAATTGTTTGAGTGAGCCCCAGCCAAGATCAATACTATACGCTTCTTACAACTTCACATCCTCGGCAAACATATGGATATAGAGAAAGTCCATATATAATGAAATTGTGACGACCATATGGGTATTCGTATCATATATCAGATTCTTTGCCGATCTTCGCATATTTCTTCCATATTTCTTGCATATTCTTCATGTATTTTCCTTGTTTTCGCGTAAGTCCATGACATATGATGGTATTTCAGAATTGATTCCTCAGTAGGTCAAATCCTTATTATTTCACAGCATTGAGACAACCTTTCTTATTCATTTTGTTTTAGTAATTAAACCATCTACTACATCATGATGGAACCCATTTGCACCACAGCCCCATAGTCCATGAAATGCATTTAAAGCCTAAGAACTTACAACCCACCATGAACAACTTGACAACATCATTCACAAACATTAGCAATCCAAAATATTAGGCAATAAGCATAAATAAGATCTCTTCACCCATTGTTGTGCATTATTCACAATGTTTAAAAGAGGAGCATTAACTAACTAAAATGAAGTTAGGTTAGACCAAATTGATACAAAAAATCTCAATCATATCAATATTTCAAATTCATTTCAATTATCCTTGCACCTTCATAGAGAAACCAATGACTAGGGCACTTGTGGATAATCATATTCCAATTGGATAAAAGAAGACGATGATTTTGAGAAGCAATCTCTAGTGCAACTTCTTTTTTTCTTTTTCTTTTTTTTGCTTTCATGTGTGTAGAACAACCTTAAAGGTAGACTTCCATTTCAAGATTTTGTTTTCTTGGAAGCATTTATTTTTTTCTTTCTATTGCATAAGCTTGCAGATATATTCAATTCAATTCAGTTCAATTCAATTCAATTCAATTTGAGGGCTTAATATGCATCACTTTTAGCAAGGTCGGAGAAAAATGGGTCGAGCTTCATCTTGTGCAAGATTGATGTGGGAAGACAAACAAGCACCTCTCGCTCACGATGGCGAGCATCTGAACCAGGCAGTATGGCTACAAGTCCATCACACACATCTGGCAAAGGTACTGAGAATCTAAATTGCTTGAGTGAGCCCCAGCCAAGATCAATACTATACAAAGGAAACAAAGGAAATGCAGTGCTTACAACTTCACGTCCTCGGCAAACACTGGCACCAGGAGCACAAGCAAATTCCTTGCCTTCAATGCGGCGCAACTCGAGCCAATCTATGAGCGATTGGCTCGAATTGGGAGTGCAGCTTTGGATGGCACTGCGTATCTGCCTTGCAGCATACAAAAGACCGCCTTCTTGGAGCAGAGTTCCACAGTGGGCCTTGGCTCGAACCATCACCACGGCATTGCCAAAGTATGACGTTGGCAATGGGGGATTAGACCTGTTGCCTCCGCGCAAGTAATAATAAATACTACAATATATGTAAGAAACCATTCGCAGTCCTTAATGGTTTTAGTTGACTAAATATGAAATGCTTCGAACAACAAAATGTTATTGGTTTTAGTTTACTAAACTTCAAATGCTTCGAGCAATAAAATGCTATTACTTATCATTACTGGTTTATAATAGATAACCATGAAGCTATGCATAACAAAACCATACATATCTAGAACAAATAATTACTAACAAGAATGGTAATTTTCATCTAACACAATACGAACCATGTGCATTGACCACGAGATTTAGCCATCTTGGTTTACCACAACGATCAACCACGTTACAGATCACATGAATAAAGCACTATATTAAACCACAATCATAACCATCATGTTATACCACATGGAAAAACCATACCCTTAAAACACTATGATATACTATATCAATTTACCAACATGTAATACCACTTTGACAAACTCTAAAAAGAAACCATTTACAATTACCATGCCATAATACCCGCCTAACAAACCTTAAAAGAGAACACATTAGTTTAGCCACATATGGTTTTTAATGAAATTAAACCCCAAACACGCATTGGTTTTTGGGTTGCCCCTAGGGGGCAAACCCTCGTTTATGTGGGTTTGTGGGATATACTGAGTATATGCTGGAATATACTCAGTATATGTTGATGACTGCTAAAAACCCTTTGTTCCCTGTAAATGCACGGTCAGTTGCGTTGTGGATAAGGATGTTCTGGACCGGGTAACTGGCAGCTCCAATCTGATGAACACAGCAAGGGAGCGATAAATTTGCTTATGGCTATATAGAAAAAAGAGTTCCAGAATTTGGAAACTTGTAGAAGGATTATTCTGCTACTATCTCTTCTTGCTCCGGCGCCAATGGCCAAGCGTCTCATTCTCTGCCTTTTAAGTTCTATCCATTCCTGACCTTCTCGATTCTCGACTTTTGGAGTTCAAAACGTTTTTCATAGCATCCAATCTCTGCTTGGGCTACATTTTGGTAGTGATCCGGTTCTTGGGTACTCCAAGATTCAGAAGTGAATGCTCATTGGCCATGACTAACTACACCAAAGCTTTGTTCTTACGGTCAGTGTAAAGTGGATTTAAGACTTTGCATTTGATAAAAATATGCAAAGCTTTCTCAGATCTGAATCTGCATTCTTGCGTGAGTGACTAGGTGAGACATAGATAGCCATATGCCAGTCCGCTTTTTGTGAGTTTCTTTCTTCTGTTCTAGTAATTTTGGATTTTGCTATGTCGATTGTATTCTTGGCTCCTATATAAATGGCGGGCTGCATTCTTGCTCTTAAGTATAAAATTTTAGCTTGGAACAGTTTTAGAGGCCAAAGGCTATGCGCTTACATTCTTGGTTGCTTTGTTCGTAAAATTTGGTTGTATAGCGAGCAAAGTGTGTTTCACTTATTCTACCGGATCGTGTCTATGCAAGTTAAAAAAAAAAAAAAAAAAAAAAAAAACAATTGATGCTTTTCATTTCATCTATTTTTTTGATTGGAAAAGTTTATTTGTTTGTTGTTGTTGCGTATATGTCCGGATTTCTTGAAAGAGCAAGTCGTCTTCCCGGTTCACAAGAAATTAACTTGCTACTCAAATATGCCTTGGTTTTATTTTTGACTTGTGGTTAGTCCGGTGAAAATGTTATTATTGGTCTTCCAACTTGGTTTTTTTTTTCGATGCCACCTCTAAATTTTGAAGTGCTTTAACTGCTTTTTCTTCAGGGGATATGGGGTCTTACGAAATCATAGACTGGTTTATAGTAGAGGTTTGATCTCCATAGAGAATAAATGCAAACTCATGAGTTAATTTCATTTCTCTGTTTTAGTGATATCTAGATTTTGCTATGTCAAATTTCATTCTTGGCTCCTGTATAGATGGCGGTGCGCAGATATAGTGGGTTGAATCTGCAGTGTTCGGTTATGGTGTGCATAATAAGAGCCCTTAAAATGCATGGGTGGCCCCGAGATGGTTGCTTGAAAGACCCTTGCAACTCGATACAGAGGCAGAGCTTGCAGCAATTCATTGTATGCATTCAAGTATGCACATGGAAGTGCGGGAGTTATAAGCACCAATTCCTCGCTTGCGGTATCAACTTTAACATTTTGTTGACACTTTTGCATTCTTATATTGTTCAAGAACTCCAGAATGTTTTGTTAATGGATGCAAGTGGCATCAATCATTCTGGAACCATCTAGAATCTTTTATGATGTGATGATTTTAGAAAGACACCTCTCGGAACTCTCTCGAATTCGTTCCTCTTATTTTAAAATTAGAAAAATATCCGATAACACATGACCAAGCCCTGAGTTGTAAACAATTGACCAATCTGAATTGCAGGCACATTTCCAAATAACCCAGCTTATTAAAATTCATTTTCTTGCAAGATCACTATTTCTATTCCCCGACTTTTTCAAATTAGTGAATAAATATTCAGCGATACACGATTTCCCCGAGTGAGCCACTACACACCATAATTTAGCCAATCACGAATAATAACATCATTTCCAGGTTCTATAATGTATAGGGAAATCAACAAGCATATTAACTCTTAGAATTTCAAGCCACGAATTGTACAATGCAACAAATGTCTCCATTTATCAAAAACAAAGACTAGTTGAGAATTCGACTCTTAAAACAATGTTTAATCTAAGTAGCTAAAGACTAACCAAGTGATCCAACCTTGATGTCAGTCTAATATGATCAGTCCTTCTTGGTAGACTTGTTAATGAGAGACTTGTGTATGTGAGGGATGACACCACCACCAGCAATTGGACCCTTGATCAAAGTGTCTAGTTCTTCATCCCCGCGGATAGGAAGTTGCAAATGCCTTGGAGTAATACGTTTCACCTTCAAATCTTTGCTTGCATTGCCTGACAGTTCCAAAGACTTCAAAGAAGTAAATATTCTAAGATTGCTGCAGAGTATACAAGTGCATTGGCTCCCACTCTTCCGCTTGCAGAGACCCCGATTTCAGCACAAATCAAATCCTTCCAACCTGAAACTGTCATGTACAAGGCATTAGAACATAGAAACATCCAGAGCCATGCAAAGTACTCAAAGCGTCATATTGTGCCTTAATTTTCACTTTCAACAGTGTTAAATATGATGTTTTCTGAGAAAGGCTGATATTAGTAGTTGCATACATCGGAAGTTTGATATGCGTTATCTTTCAATCTCAAGAATAACAGTGCAAGACGTGCTTGGGACTAGATCCGCAATTCTTCCTCAATTCAAGAATGTGCAAATAGCATTTTAATATGGGTAGTCCTACCTCGGGCAGCTCGAATTCATGATGCGAGAGTGGGTTAGCGGCATGAGAGACCGATATCCGACTTTTAAAAGGTCCATGGTATCCCGACAACCGCCTCTAAGGTAATTTCTTTTATGTTTGGAGTTTTGAACTAGCGGCATGTGAGCATTTTTGAACATTCTCTTTTGCAGGAGCTTCTTGATGTACCTTTGTATTTGAGCTTACATGGAATGAGTGCAACTCTTAAATGCACTCTCCGTTCTGCATGTTAAATATTTAAATTCGTAATTAAATTGGACCAAAGAATACAATATTAAGAATACGAAAAATGTTGTCCATCCACAAGCTTATATTGACCTCACCAAGCTTTTTAAGCTGAGCACAGCAACTAGTTGAGGACCTTTAATACTAAGACTGATGACAATAGGAATTGTTAGAATATTGTAGTTGTTAACATTAATTAGCTAACTGGGCTAAGCTGGTTGATTAACTCATGTAAATCAAGTTGCGGGGTGTAATTCCAAGGTAATGTGATTTAAGAGAATGACCAGCCAACATGAATTATGATTGATGTTGAGAACTACATTTTGGAAGGATCAAGATAAAGTAATTATGCAAATGATTTTTTGTCTAGTTTTCAAGTTAACAGTGCTATTTAAAATATGCACAATGACAATAGACCTTGGACTATGATAATAGTTTTAGGTAAGCATCGTGTGTTATCCCTTTATAAGTTCAAGAGGCAAGAGAGAGCATGAACACGTGACTAAAAGTTAATTGAAGTATAGGAAGTATTTGGAAAATTATACCGTAAAGGGGCATTGCCTATATAGGTTTTTGCAACATGTTGGAAGTTATGCACCTTCCAGATGTCGAGCAAGTTTTTTAAAGGAAGCCCTTCCACAATAAACTGAAGGCAATGACAACGGATTTTTTTTTTCCCATGTCCTTGTTGGCAATTGTTTGAGATAATAAAATCCTACCAAGACTCACATCCTTTCTTTGAAAAGATTGGGGCCTCACGTCAAACCAAATGGACTAACCGATCATAAACATGAATACTAAGGCCTCCATTGTATTCAAGCCATGTTGGGGCTTATGATAATGTTCTAGTTACAAGTATCTTCTTCTTGTGTAATACTACAGTTGCCAACACTAACATAATATCTATGAGGTTATATGCAATAGCACGTGATATGGCACTATCTTCGATAATTTGTTCATTTATTAACCTTCCTCCCTCTATTAGTCCTAGATTGTTGAGTGCAAAACATGGCCAAGTGCCCTTTGGCCTGCACTCCCACACCAGTCCATCGACAGCCACCACAACCACACAATCCACCACATGGGAGTAGTCACACACAGAGCACCACACAAAAGCAAACACAACCACCATATCCCATCCACATCACACAAAGAAGAAATTTCACACACCACATTCCATACACATCACACAGAACGAATCACGGTCACCACACTTATGGACACTAACACGCAGCCGCACACAATCGGCATGCAGTATCAGGCATCCATGTCAACACAACCCCCGCAACTGGAGGCAATTCCACAACGCCCAAGCCACGATCAGATCGAACTGCTGCCACCACTATGAAAGCATTGGACAAAATGGCAAGACACGTGTTGACAATGTTCCTGCAACGCCAGGGCTCCCGATTTGTTTAGTATCTCAGTCATATCATAGTTTTGAGTCCAAATAGTCTGATAAAAATAAGAAGGAGTTAACAACTTTGATACAATGTCTAGCAAGATTTATTTTTCCTTAACACACTTTGATCATATAACAAGCTTTTCATAATCTAGTGGAGAGCCACAACATGGTCAATCATCTCCCTAGATCATGTGTGTGCAATCACCATTCCATTCAACAATGGTATAAAAGCTACAATTCCTTTTAAGTTCAACCAACTATTGATAAGGTCAATAAGCCATTGAACTTAAGAAATTAAGTGGCCAATGGATTCACTATTCATCGGGCATTGACCCGATCACTGTAGCAACCTTGACCCAGCAAACTATGCACCACGGCACCCCTTCGCTCCGGCCAATTCTTTCAGATATCCTTTTGTATGCGGGATCCGGCCCATATGTAAGGCAATTCCGGCAGGTTAAGGAGATTCAAACTTTCCAATCCGAGCTCTGCCTATCATTCTCATATATCCCACAGGAATAACTTGGAAATAAGGCTTCATCTAAATATCCCACATGCCTAGCTGAACAAATCGGCTCTCGAACCATTGAATTATATTTCCTTATTTTATGTCAACTTCTTGCAACCTTTGACACTAGGTTAACATAATTCTTACCCTAATCATTCAAGCTGGAGTCACATGTATGAGCAATATCATGATCAAGCTCTTCTGGCCTACTGCCACTGCTTCTCATAGGCACTTCCATTTTCATACAACTTGTCATACATCCTTGTCATGCAACCTTCACAACTTGTCAAACAACCTATTTATGGTTTGGAAACTTTACTATCTCAGATCTCAATTTAGTTGCCTGTACTTTTGCATCCACTGCCACTGCTTCTCATGGATACTTATGTGACTTATAATGCTGAATTTCCAACACTCCTCCTTCAGCTTATAAGTCTGTCTGATACATTCAATTCAGCTCTGAAACAAGCATATTTATTTTCTGACAAGGCTTTAGTAAATATATCTGCCACCTGTCTGTTTGTGTCAACATATTCCATGTGAATTAGTCTCTTCTCAGCTAGATCTCGTATGAAATGCATGCTCAACTCAATGTGTTTAGTTCTGTCATGATGTACAGGGTTTTTCACTATTGCAATACAGCTCTGACTATCTGTCCATATGTTTGTAGGTTTTACTTGTTCACACTGTAACTCCTGTAGCAATCTCCTTAGCCATACTATCTCTCTGGCAACCAGTGCAGCAGCTGCATATTCAGCTTCTGCTGAGCTCATAGCCACAGCAGATTGTTTTTTACATCTCCAAGAAATAACTCCTCCACCTAGGAATATTGCATATCCTGAAGTAGACCTCCTTGTGTGTAAATCTCCTCCCCAATCTGCATCACTGTAGCATTTCATGACTAAGTTTTCTGCATTAAAACAAATACCATGTCCTTGAGTTCCTTTTAGATACTTCAAGACTCGTTTGGCTGCCTCCCAATGTTCTCTGGTTGGATTGTGATTCCTTCTGCTAAGAATGTTTACTGCATAAGCAATATCAGGACGAGTATTATTAGCCAAATATAGCAGACATCCAATTAGGGCCCTGTATGGAATGTTTTCCATTTGTATAACATCTTCTTTAGTTAACTCTCTCTCATAAGTTAACCTATGTCACCGTGTCATTGGTATTTTTCTTTGGCTTTGCTTCAGATTAAGTTGAACCTTTTGAGCATATTATCCACATGCTTGTCTTGATGCAATCTCAGCCATTTTTGCTCTCTATTTACATCCCACCTCTATACCTAGGAACTTTTTAGTTCTCCCGGATCCGCCATTTGGAACCTAGATTTCAGAATGTTTTTGCATACATTTAGAATTTTCATTGAGCTGGCTATCATGATACAATCATCCACATACAAAGCAATTATGCAATAATCTTCTCCTTGCTTGAACCTATACAAGTTGCCATCATTTTGTAATTTTTCAAAGTTCTGTTCTTGCAGGAATTCATTCATACACAAGTACCATTCCCTTGGTGATTGTTTCAATCCATAAACTGCCCTATTTAGTTTCCATATCATGTTTTCCCCTTTCTCATAGCCTGGAGCTTGTCTCATAAATGCCTCCTCCTCAAGCTTTGCATTCAAAAATGCTGTTTTGACATCCATATGATGCAACTCTAAGTTTAGGGCATTTGCCATTGCCAATAAAATTCTGATGCTTGTGAGTTTTACTATAGGTGAATATGTTTCATCATAATCTCTACCCTTTTTCTGAGTGTAACCTTGTGCAACTAACCTTGCTTTAAATTTCTTGCTTCCATCTGGGTTAAGCTTGATCTTATATAACCATTTACTCCCTATAATATTCTGTTTGCCATCAGACTTTATCAGTTCATATGTGTTAGTGTCTTCAAAAGATTTCAGTTCATCCTGCATGGCTGCCATCCATTTATTCCTGTCTACACTTTCCAAGACTTCTGCAAAGTTCTGTGGTATAGCTTCATCCTCCAGAATGGTCATTATTTGCTCATGCTCTACTGCTGCAATACGCCTACTTTTCCCAAGCTCATCTCTGCCATACGGTTTGTCTTCCAATTTTGCTTCTTCAATTAATTTTTCTGCTTGTGTTTTCCTTTTCCTTTTGATTGGACCAGTATCTTGTATTTCCTGATGCATCTCATGTTCCACTTCTGGAATTTCATGTTCACCTTGCACATGTGAAGTTTGATTCTCTTCTTCTATTGGATTTCCCTGAATATTCTGCTCTTCCTCCTCTCCTTGAATGACCTGCTCAAATTCCTCAGAATCATCTGCCTCATTAGTATCAAATTCATTCATAGGTTCTGAAATTTTAGATACTATTCTTATTCCTTTTTTGTACCTGTGTTTGTATAATACCCTTTCATTAAATAAGACATCTCGACTGATCATAATCATTTTTGTTTCAGGATTGTACACTCTGTATCCTTTAGCTTCATTGTCATATCCAACCAAAAACCCTATTTCAGATCTGTTGTCCAATTTTTTCCTTAACTCTGAAGGGACATGGGTGTATACCAAACAACCATATACCTTGTATTTCATATAGTCTACCTTGGCATCTGGATTCCATACAAGATTTGGTATGTTCCCATCTAGGGCTGATGTAGGCAGATTATTCTGAATTTCCATGGCAGTTTGCAAAGCTTCCACCCAAAGATAATTTGGCAAATCCACTTTCTTTTAGCATAGATCTCACAAAGATCCATAAGTGTCCTATTCTTCCTTTCGTAAACTCCATTACTGTTGAGGGGTGTACCTGCATGTTAATTGTCTTTTAATTCCATGAGTAATAATGCGAATGTTTTGAACTTTGCGATAGATATTCCCTCCTCGATCCGATCGATACATTTGAGCTTATGACTGTTTCTCTTTCCATTTCGCCACATATTGCTTGAAAGCATTAAGTGCATGTGATTTCTTTCCCAAGCAATATATTTTGCATTTCTGCTATGGTCATCGATAAAGGTTATAAAATATCTTTTGTTTCCTCTTCCTCTTACATTCAATGGGCCACAAAATCAGTTGTGTACTAATTCCAGAATTTGATGAGTCTTAGATTTTCTTTTTGTAAATGGCAATCACAGGCAACTTCCCAAGTGCACACCCTTCACAAATTTGGTTGATTTTATTATCATGATAATTTATCGGGACCTTGTTTGTGCAACACTTCTAATTTCTTGTAATCAGTGAGCTAATGTCTATGCCGGAGATCTACATCAACCTTTGATATGGCATTCACACCACAATGTACAAGATTATTTAACTCAAACAAATTTCCAACTCGTTTGGCATAAAACTTCAATTCATCTTTGAGAAAAACATTACATTGCTCAGCTTCAAATGTTACTCTATAACCCAAGTCACACAATTGACTTACTGAAATAAGATTTTTAATTATAGCTGGAACACACAAAACATCCTCTATATTTATGATGTTTCCACTTAAGTCTTCTAACTGCAGCAGACCACTCCCTTCTATATCTTGTAAAGCCCCATTTCCAACTTGAATTTTTCTGGTTTTTGCAGTTGTGAATTTCTTCAAGAGTTCAGCATCTCTTACTACTGATCTTTCAGCTCCAGAATCAACTATTCTAGAATGGGACTCGCAAGAAACCAACAAACCGCCCGATAGATAGATAGGCTTCTCATTCATCTCAGCAGATTTTCTACAATGGTGGACAGTGGGTAGCCGCACACATGCGAACTACCCACGAAAAATAAAGGGAAAATCCAATTATATCATTTGGACCCCAAAAAATACAATGCTAATAGATGAGTGGCTGATGTACCTGCCGAAAGCTTATCACCGGGATTAAAAAACCCCGCCCTTTCGGGTTTTCGAGGAAAAACCCTAGTGATAAGCCTTCGGCAAGGGGCTTAGACAAACGTAAGGCATAGAAAACGCTCCCAAAAACCCCCGCATGGAGAAGTCGAAATCGATGCCGCTCGCCAACCTGTACCTGCACATCACCAACACAACAAACGAGACAACACAAACATACCAGAGAATAGCATCACCCAGGGGGTGGAAAAAAAAGCATCACCCAGCGAGTGGAAAACATGATAAACATAAATTTGTGCACAATACAATAAACAAAGAAGGGGGGAGGGTGGGTTCAAAGAGAATAAGGTACTGCTGAGAGAAGAGGAAGCGCCGATGAGACGTGGATGCAGAAACGTGCCTGAAATAGCGAACTCCCAACCCAAAACGGGCATGCGCCGCCCGCATGCATGCAAGACGTGCATGCTCGTCCCATTCTAGAATGGCGATCCGATGTCTCGGATCGATGCGATTCTAGAATGGGACTCGCAAGAAACCAACAAACCGCCCGACTACCAGAGAACTTCCTTACAAACTAGGATCGAGGACGAAGGTCACAGGACGAAGGCCAAAGGCCGGAAAGGGTAGCAAGAAAGAAACGCCAAATTGGCTCAACCAGGCAGGAAGAAGCCCCTCCCCTGCCTGGAAACAATTCAAAGAGAATAAGGTACTGGCGAGAAGAGAGGAAGCCCGATGAGGCGTGGATGCGTAAACGTGCACGAAATAGCGAACTCCCAACCCAAAGCGGGCATGCGCCGCCCGCATGCATGCAAGACGTGCATGCTCGTCCCATTCTAGAATGGCGATCCGATGTCTCGGATCGATGCGATTAAATGATCAGAATAATTAGTACCCATATTCTCATCAACAACTGCAAAATCATTTAATACCTCATCTTCATCTTCTGCTTCTGCTTTAGTTTTGACTTCTTGTTCTTCTTGAGCAATGAATGCTCTCTCATGGCGTCGACCCCTGCCTCTACCAAATCTTCCACTGCTGGATTCACCTCTTCCTCTAGAAGTTCTGCCATAATTTTTAGGTGTGGGACACTTGGATGCAGCATGACCTCTACCCCCACAGTTATAGCAATTAAATTCTTTTTTGAGTTTAGGGCATTCACTTTTATAGTGCCCTGCTTCATGACAGTGATAGCAGATTATTTTTCCTCTCTTTTTCAGCATTAATATCTCTGGGGTTTCCTCATTTTGGCTTTGCCTTAATACCTTCTTTTGCTCCCATTCAGTTCTAAGCATAACCTCTGCCTCTTCTCTACTTTTACTTGTGTTTCTAATAAACAATGATAAGGTCTCATTTTCTGCTATAGCCCTTGAAATTTGCAGTACCTGACTCCTCTCAGATATGGGAACCCCAGCACCCTCTAGATCAGCAATCAAGTTGTCAAACTTGTTAAAGAATTCGGATACATCTTCTTCCTCTCTAAGTTTTAGATTTCTTAGCTCAGTTTCCAATAGATCTATTTGTGAAGATGTTTTTTCCTCATAATGCTTAAGAAGAAATTTCCACATGTCCCTTGGGCTGAGAGATCTTAATTTCAAACGTATAGTAGGACTTACCTTACAAGTTATAATCCCTTGGGCTTCTTTAATTTTTGCTTGCAAAGATTTAGCTCCTCCCCGCCTGCTATTACCTCCTCCGGCGTCCGGTGCTTGTTCCCCGAGCCCTTCTTGCACTGAGCCTTACCTTTTGCTCTTGCGGTCTCTGCCCGATTCGTTGCCCTCCAGCAGCTCCAACTACTGACCCTGTAGAGGCTGTTCTAGTCAGTACCCCTGCAGACACTTGGCTATTTGGATCAACTACCTCCCAGAGGTCCTCTACATCTAGGACATGCATTATGGCATCCTTCCATATCTGAAATCCTGGTCCCCCTTTGTAGACTTCTATTGTGTTGAGCAAACTTGCTCCAAATCTGCTAGACATGATTGAGATGGCTCTGATACCACTGATAAAAATAAGAAGGAGTTAACAACTTTGATACAATGTCTAGCAAGATTTATTTTTCCTTAACACACTTTGATCATATAACAAGCTTTTCATAATCTAGTGGAGAGCCACAACATGGTCAATCATCTCCCTAGATCATGTGTGTGCAATCACCATTCCATTCAACAATGGTATAAAAGCTACAATTCCTTTTAAGTTCAACCAACTATTGATAAGGTCAATAAACCATTGAACTTAAGAAATTAAGTGGCCAATGGATTCACTATTCATCGGGCATTGACCCGATCAACAGAAAGCAACCTTGACCCAAAGAAACTATGCACCACGGCACCCCCGTTCCGGCTCAATTCTTCTGTATATCCTTTTGTATGCAGGATCCGTCCATATGTAAGGCAATTCCGGCGGTTAAGGAGATTCAAACTTTCCAATCCGAGCTCTGCCTATCATTCTCATATATCCCACAGGAATAACTTGGAAATAAGGCTTCATCTAAATATCCCACATGCCTAGCTGAACAAATCGGCTCTCGAACCATTGAATTATATTTCCTTATTTTATGTCAACTTCTTGCAACCTTTGACACTAGGTTAACATAATTCTTACCCTAATCATTCAAGCTGGAGTCACATGTATGAGCAATATCATGATCAAGCTCTTCTGGCCTACTGCCACTGCTTCTCATAGGCACTTCCATTTTCATACAACTTGTCATACATCCTTGTCATGCAACCTTCACAACTTGTCAAACAACCTATTTATGGTTTGGAAACTTTACTATCTCAGATCTCAATTTAGTTGCCTGTACTTTTGCATCCACTGCCACTGCTTCTCATGGATACTTATGTGACTTATAATGCTGAATTTCCAACATAGTCATAGCCCCTCCTTGACTAGTAAGATGTGAACTTGAGTATGACTTGTAATTTATGAAATCCATACTTCCCTAAAGGAACACCAAAGTGGGATAACCCAAACATATAGACTCATTATCTCTGTAACGCAACTTCAATGAAAATAAAGCAAAGCTCAAAACATAAGGATACATTCTCCTTGCTATGATTATATGTCAGGTTGAGGCCTGCCTATTTTCACGTCTGAGGAGACAGGAAAGAAGCAAGAGGAGAATAAAGGGTCTGCCAGAAGACGATCCATGTGGCCCTCCTTCAAATTGATGACAGCCTCTTTATTTCTCTCACCTTTAGCAGAAGGAATAATGGCATTCATGCCATCTGTGAGCTCACGAAAAGGGAAAGGGTACTTGAACAGATGAAGCTTAGATCCCCAACCAAAATCTATGTCATACACAGGAAAGCTAGACATATCAGTATTGTGCAAATCCATGGCAGGATTGAAGGAGCCCACGGCGGTGCCAAAAGGCTTACCACGAATTTGAAGCCAATCGATAAAGGAACGGGCCAATTCGGGGTTGGAGAGACGGATGGTGTTATGGATAAGATTAGCTGTGTATGAAATATGGAGGTTGGCTATGGCAGACACAGGACTACAAGCTCGAAAAACAAGGGTGGCATTGCCAAAGTAGCCAGGAGGAAGGGGAGGATGTAGTCTATTCTGTCCTCTGATACTAACAGGTATGGTGAGAGCAGTTTGGCAGTCTTCTTGGCCATTCCAGCGCGCTTTGGTTATGCATTTCCAAATCAATGCTGCAGTCGCTTCATACCTTGTCACTCTGCCATATCCAAATTGCCCTCTTTCGATCTCCTCCATCACCTTCTCTAGCCCTTCTTTGCTTACTTCAAAAATAATATGTTTCACAAGCCCCAAATCTGTTCCGCATTTCACAGCCGTTTCATCCTGTTGTAAGATATTTGTTTTGCCATTATCCTCTACTAAGCAGCTCAAGCTCTTGGGTATTGGAATACTCACAACTGCTGGATCTCTGGCTTTCAACATTCTTGATTCAAAGCTCGGTGCTATACTCACTTCCAATCCCCTGTGAATCTCCGACCATGCCATCACAAATTGTATCGTGCTTGGTGCATCGAAGATTATATGTAAATTGCTTATCCCGAGTGCCACTCCTCCGCATTCAAATACCGTGGCTTGAACCCTCAACAGTGGATACTCTTCCCTATTTTTGTTGATGAACAGACTCGGCGGATTCAGTTTGAAATCTATGTTGCAGTTTCTTAGATCTGACCAATCGTCAAACCGAGCATTCGTTACCGCCTGATAAAATGGCACACCCGCACCATTTACTTCTATCTCTGGTCTGCCAGAAACATCATCCTTCACCCTTCCTGCCAAAACTTGAAACTCATCCAGGGTTTTGGCCAGTGAAGCCTCTAATTCTTTCATATATTCATCTGCACCCCTTGGAATGGATGTTTTGAAGAAAAAAAGACACTCAAAGTACAGATTTGTATTGTTGTTGAGGAGATCTAAGTTAGAAAGAAAATGAGATGTGGACGATGCACATTTGGTGGGCTTAACAGTGGTGATTTTTTGAACTGTGACTACATGCTCCATGGTTGCCATAAGATAACTCTCAATCGCTGCAGCAAACCAGTCTGCAAATGTTATGAAAAAACCATGCGAGATCTCATATGCATATTATGGTCCCTTTATTGGTCCCTTTATCACAGTAGCAGGGTTCATTAATTCATTACGGTTGTAAGGTCCACGCCACCCATTTGCTTTCTTCTTTTTGGAACCACCCCTTCCTTGGGCTTTTATAAATTACACAAATACCCCTTGGGCAAATGTAGTGTCAATAAAGGGCTAATAAATGGCTACCTGATACATGAATTATAATAGTTGTTTTAGATAGATAGGTAGGTAGGTAGATGTAAAAGTCACAATTGCATATAAAAATGGGGGGTGTAGCTTTTAGTCCTACAACCTAGCATTAGATGTCATAAATTTCTTACTGCTTTCTTATGGAGTCTTTTGGCACCTTATAGTCTACCATTTATAGGGGGTAATTATGGGGTAGACAATTAATGGGTATGTGTAGGTGTTGTCAGTTACATATGGAAATAATTGTGGCAATAAACGGTATTCATATCACGATTGTTGTGATATAAATAATAGGTCGATGTGTTTGATTATTTAATGAATTGAATTGTATGGGCTTTTAATAGGTAGATAGATAGGATTGAATGAGAGCTTGTAGTGTTAGCTTGACATAAATGTGCGTGCCTATTTTATACTAAAGTAATGCCTTCATAAGTGGTGTGCATGTTATGGTTGCCCTATTATGAACATTTTGGCAATTCAATGCAAGATGCATGTTGGGGTGGAGGATCCAAATACATACTCAGTATATTGAACGCATTGGCTCATCAAATAATATACATGTATGGTTTGATACATTTGGTGCATGTTATCGTCGATTCGCGTAGCGAATCGGCATTCTTGCTCAAGACGAGCATGCATGCATTGCATGCATCGCATGCATGCATCGCATGCGTTTTGGGCCGTTCATCAGGTTGGGCGTTTGCTACTTATTGCGGAATTCTTCATCGACGTTTCATCGGCGCTTCCTCTTCTCTCAGCAGTACCTATTTCTCTTTGAACCCACCCTCCCCCCCTTCTTTGTTTATTATATTTGTCGCGTGGCACGCGCGTAATCAGCCCCTCCACTCTGGGAGGTTTGTTTTGTTTTGTTTTTTTGGTGTTGGTGATGTGCAGGTACAGGGTGGCGAGCGGCATCTGTTTCGACTTCTCCATTCGTGGGTTTTTTGGGAGCGATTTTTCTGCCTAGCGTTTGTCTAAGCCCCTTGCCGAAGGTTTATCACTAGGGTTTTTCCTCGAAAACCCGAAAGGGCGGGGTTTTTTAATCCCGGTGATAAGCTTTCGGCAGGTACACCAACCAAACATTTGTTAGCATTGTATTTTTGGGGTCCAAGTGATATAATTGGATTTTCCCTTTATTTTTTGTGGGTAGTTCGCATGTGTGCGGCTACCCACTATCCACCATTGTAGAAAATCTTAGAAGAGTTTTAACAATGGAGCGGGATAACGATGGTGCAAAAACACATAATCATCATGTTTTAAAGAATGAGAATGAGAATGATTTTTTATCGTCCACTGAGGCCAATCGGCCTATGGGACCCATAAGGAGCGCAACAAACTTATTACTGTCCGGGTTAAAAAACCCCCGCCCCGAAGGGTTTTCGAGGGAAAAACTGTGGCAGTAATAAGAATGCTGTCAAACTGTACAAGTATACATCAATGTATATATACATGTCAAGTGCGTGCCCGAGGACATAGCTGATCTCGCATGTCCATAACCTCTGATCCCAGCACCCGTACGTATGTTGTGCTCAATGTCACATGTAACGGCTGGCCAGGCCTGACCAACTCAGTATAGAATAGAATAGACAACTCATCCTCAATGACTCCCATTTGGCAGCATTGACAGAGCCTGTCCTGGCGTGGCTCACCAATCCATGTGCCCGTCTCAATTCGAAGATGATGTGCCCCTGTGCGAATGGAGGCAAGGTCGCAAGTTTGTAGATATATGGAGGGCTGAAATTTTTAGTCCTACAATCTAATGTTAGATGTCATAAATTTTTTATTGCAAAAGAGGTCAAAGGACACTCTATAGTCTATCGTTTATAAGGGGGCAACTATGGGCAGACAATGGGCATAAGCAAATGCATGCCCATTACCCGGGGGATTCACCTCTATTATAGGTATATATGCCATGTGCGTTCCTTAGGTTGCCAAAAAACCCATTGTATACGGCAGTTTCATATGAAAAACCCTTTGTATAGGACTACATTATTTGTAAAAGATGCAGCCCATATCATATAATTACTTGCCCAAAACACTTTTACTTGGCAACCCCTTCTATATATATACGATATCTTCTATATTATCATAGTATTGATACTTATTATATAAACAACTTGAAGTATATTATCCGTACCAAAATGTAATGTGATTAGTATGAGTTGAAGTTGATTCAATATATTGTGAGTTTAATACTCGATGTCAACTTAGTTGTTTAAAATTAAAACATAAAATTCACTGTGTCTAGATGTCTTAGCTCTTCATAAGCTAGCCTATAATTAATTTTATAATGTGAAACAGATGAAGCAGCCAAAACAGTAGAAGCTCACCAAAATGACAGGACCTTTTTACAAGATAAATAATCTGAACCAACACTTTGGCCCACCACACTCCCTCCGTATCCCACGGCATTCAAATTATAGAAACCTTATATTTTTCTTAAGTATACGGTACCAGAGAGGCAATAAAAAAACGCATTTGGTGCACTCACATGTTTCATACCCCATAATCTAGATGAACCCCCCGGGGCCCATTATTTCGAAATTTTTTTTCTTAAATAAATGGTATCCATATCGTGATGGTTGTGATAAAAGCAATAGGTCGATGTGTTTGATTGTTTAATGTGAGCTTGTAGTGGTCTGTTGACATAACTGTGCATATACTTCAATAAATAATATACATATCAGGGATAGGTTCTGTACGTACGAAATTATTTTTCCAGACGTATAAAGTCCAAAAATACATATTTTTAGGTTAAATACGTATTTTTCGTATTTTTAACATGCCGGCCAGAAATGTTTTTTTTTTCGCATAAGCAAAACCTTCAGTTTCGTTGATGGTCGGTTTGTACAGCAGTAGAGTTGCAGTTTTTCTATGAGTTTGTTGTGGAGTGTCGAGATATCGTTGTCTCTTTGGGGCAGTTCTCCTTCTCACTTGCTTTGTAACATTACCATTCTTTTAATATATTGATGACACAGTTCTTCAAAAAAAAAAAAAAAAAAAATCAGTTAAACTTCTTGCGAAAATGTTTTCAGAAGTTTAAAAGCTTAATTTTCGCTTACGTTAAACTCAAAAAGTTTCGTGAAAGGTTTAAACTTTTACGCCGAAACTTTTTTGTTCACTGTAAGGTCGTTTTGAAGGTTTAAAAGCGAAAGAGTTTTCGAAAGTTTTTAAACAAAAAGTTTTCGCTTTGCAAAAATTTTTTTTATATATAACGAGGCGTTGTTTCAGTTGTTTTACGCAGAAAAGGTAAACCTTCTGCGCCCTGCTCCACAACCTGTGCCCCTTTGCCTTTTTTTTCTTTTTTCTTAGTTTCTAGGCAAACTTAGTTAGTTTTTTTGTTGTTGTTTCTTTTGTTGTTCTAGGGTTCCTCCATAGTGAGGCCCTCGCCTGTTGCCCCCCTCCATCGAGGGGCATGACGATGGTGAGCGTCTTGTTCTATGGACGAATCCAGACTGATTTTTGTAGATAAAATAATAAGAAAAAAAAAAAGAAAAAAAAATAATAAACAGAAATAATAAAATAATGAGAAAAAAAATAATAAAACAAAAACAAAAGAAACAAGGTGTTGTGCACAAGACGGAGGGTTGCCCTCCACGGTCGGAGGATGAAGTGGCTTAAATCATAGTTCAAAGTCATGCTTTTACAATCAATCAAAATTGCTACTTGAAAACAATAGAGTACTTGATACCATAACTTAATGAAGTGACCACCCCTACCCAAGGCCCTTTGCTCATTGAAATTCCTTGTGGCATTTCGCAACCTTGTATTGAAATTACAAGGTTTCCACCTTCAACAACTTGTGCATCACTAGGACCATTATTCTGCCCACTATTCATGTTATATGCCTCCTTTGCATAATGATTCAAAATATATTCTTTTGTGATCATATCTGCCTTGGAGTTGGCGAATATTTAAGCACATATATGTGATTATATTTGGCATTACACAATAAATTTGCATCCTAGCATAACACTTCAATGCTTCATGGCCTAACCCATGACCAATTTGCATCCTAGCATAACACTCCAATGCTTCATGGCCTAATCCATGTTCAGCATATCCCATATGAAAAAGTCCATGATACTATGTTCGATCCGATAATTTGTTGAAGATCTCCTGGGAGTCTGCGAATCAGCCACATTTAGCATACATGTCAACTAATGCATTGGCAACAACAATGTCTTTCTCAAGACCCTTATGAACAACCTTCACACGTATTTCTTTGCGTTTGTCCAATGATCTTATATTGCCACAAGCATTCAAGATGCAAACAAAGGTAGTAGCATCTGGGATTGTGCCTTTCAATTGCATCTGTTGAAAACTAATCAGTGCGTCCTGAGCACATTCATGTTGAACGTATCCTCTAATCAGTGCAGTGCAGGAAACAACATTTGCTTCTCAAGGACTATTGCCTCTGCAAAGTGCATCACATTTCAATATCCTTGAGTTGTGGACATGCTTTCAGTAGAGCTATAAATGTAAAACAGTTAACATGTACACCATCTTCACGCATTTCTTTGTACAGGTTCAGATCATGACGTGATTGCCCGCATTAAATATATCCAACAACTAGAGAAGTCCAGGAGTGCTCACTGCGATAAACCATCATATTGAAAACCTCACGGGCATCAGCCAAGTTCCCACATATACCTAAGATATGCCACAAGCCCACATAAACTAGGGTTTGCTCCCCTAGGGGCAACCCAAAAACTCAGACTTTTTGCAGACCATGCATAATTAGCCATGCATGCATTACTAACACATTATTAATTGATTCATATAGAATTTTTATTGATTTTGCATGTATTGCCTATACTTTTGAGTGTGGTTCATCGAGTTGCAGCTTATTGTCTCCTGAGTCAGATGACATTTATAGCATTTATTTATTTGAGGATTTTCAATTTAAGATTCTCTCTTAGCTACCAATGGATTTTGGATTTGGATACGTATGCATATTATAATTAAATTTCCAGCAACATGATTACAGCCCAGCATCATGAGTGTTCTAAGACAAACATAAGATGAAAACCAGACAAATGAATTGTGTTTGTGAGATGCTCCATTTGTATATTATTCTCGCACATTCATTTCATGCGAGGAACATGCCACAATATGTGGCTTGCCATGTTGGCTTCCAATTGTAATGTTACAAATAAATGCAACCTGCTCTCAGCCACTCTTTTTGTGGCAATAGATTTAACTTTCTCGTCAGGGGTGACTCAATTTAGTGAAGACATCCTTCTTGAATTAATGCTTGCCAATTGACAAGGCTATAATGTTGTTTCTTTCTGATAAAATACAATATCACCAGTACTTGCAACGAAACGATCTTGCTCCAAGCTTTTCTACATAATTCCAAATAAGTGCAGTGGAAATGGTCCAGATTTCTCTGGTTCTCTGTAATACTTTCCGAACACTTTGCGAGCAGCTTTAGTCTGCAGAAGCAAGCATGGCATATCAGTCTAAAGGAGCCCATTTACAATATCCATATGAACAATAGATACTTACAGCTTCAACAAGATGATAATGTGGTATCTGTGGAAACAAATGATGCACAACATGTAATGTCATGGTGAATGTTATTAAACAACCCATAATCTCGATCAAGAGTTGACAAACCTCCACGTAAATAACTCCATTCCTGAATGCATATTATGCATATTATGGTCCCTTTATTGGTCCCTTTATCACAGTAGCAGGGTTCATTAATTCATTACGGTTGTAAGGTCCACGCCACCCATTTGCTTTCTTCTTTTTAAAACCACCCCTTCCTTGGGCTTTTATAAATTACACAAATACTCCTTGGGCAAATGTAGTGTCAATAAAGGGCTACCTGAACCATGAATTATAATAGTTGTTTTAGATAGATAGGTAGGTAGGTAGATGTAAAAGTCACAATTGCATATAAAAATGGAGGGTGTAGCTTTTGGGGTAGACAATTAATGGGTATGTGCAGGTGTTGTCAGTTACATATGGAAATAATTGTGGCAATGGAATAATTGTGGAAATAATTACATATGGAAGTAATATGTTTCAGTTCTTGAATTCGGGATCAAGGCTTACCAACATATGCAGAACTCTCACTTGCTGGACAATTTGGAGACACAGAAATAGGGTTTGCTTGGAGGGGAAAACACCAGATTTGATATGGATTAAAACAAACTTGCTTACTACTATCCAGCAGACTGCCTCCGCTCACAAAGCTCTCCGTGGTGTTAAATATGAGAAAGGATGGGATCGAATTGGGAAATTTAAGAATACATACAATTTTTTCTTCCTAATAGTAACTGATCCTGATGGTTTGCTACACAGAGCAGCAGAGGAGACTGAGGAATCTGGGTGCCCCCATCAGATGGCTTAGCAATAACGAGAATGAGGATCTCAGACATTCCCAGTTTGAGCTGGAGCAAATCATTTAGCCTCAAAAAAGAGATGATCCACTCTATGGCAATCAAGAAACTGTTGGACAGATCTGAGATCTGGAGGTACAACAGTTTGAAACCATTTTTCCAAGCTCTATTCCATAAATGGCAACAGAAGAGAGAAGCTCGAGTATTTATGTTGCTAGATTATACCACCTTCATTGTGGAAGAACTAGATGAGCTCCTCAACATATTTGGTAGATCTGCTATAGCAGATCTCGCTATCCAAGATTTGCTTGAGGCCAATCAGTGATCTTAGGGCTTAGCTTGCTTTTGGATATTAGTATTTTTCTCAACTTTTAAGTCTATTTTTGTATGCAAAATATATGGCTTATTTCCTTCCTTATGTTGTTTCATAAAGGAAGGCTTTTTGTTCTCGTGACATACATATATCTTCCGGCTTGGAAGATCCTCGACATGATGTATTCCATGTAAAATGAATACAAAACCCACCTTGCCTTCAAAAAATAAAATAAAAAAAATAAAAATAAAATATACCACCGAATTTGGATATTCAACTAATCTAACCCATCCATTTGCAAGGTCGATGTGATGCATCGCTTTTAGTTAAGGGATGCCAAATATGAGCTGGAAAGCCATGGCTATGGCCGAATGGAAGCGCCAATCCGGCACCATACAAGGAAGGCCTTGCTTTTGGAGTAGGGTCTAAGTTAGATATTGGGGTACAAAAAGCGCGACAAGCGAAGCAGATTAAGCACGCCGGGGCAAATGATTCTTCGCGACCTTCTCGCTTTCCTGGCGCTTTCGCAAACAATGATCCGGGTCGGACGCGTAATCATTCACGCCGAATCGATAATTGATCTGGCCAGACGCAGATTATACCCTACTTTATTCCGAATTGTACCCTCGCTTTCGAGATTTTTTCCCTTCCGGGCGCTTGCTTCATACCTTGCTCTTTGGTTAATTCACCGCTTTTGGCGATGGCCGGAGAAGGGATTATTCCTCGCCAGAACCGGCGGCTCAGCAGGATACCGTGGATCAAGAAGATTGGAACAGGTGTATGGACGTAACCATTCAATCCTTTAATGAAAAAGGCAAAATAAAAAAATTTATTTTGTCCGCACTCATCCGAAGCAACAATTGGAGGACTTGGTCGAAGTTCCTCGTATCCTCGAAGCAGATTACCAAACAAACGAATTGAGGAAACTCGTTGCTTTGGCATTTGCTTGGGAGCATTGTGGTCGTCGGGCAGAGCAAGATCATGAGGGTCATAAGATAAATTGGGATGCATACAAGTTACAAAGTTACCGCTTGGTCGAGAAAAACCAAGGGATGATATGGATGTAAAGAAAGAAGATGTTAAAAAATGAAAACCAGACATCCTTCGTGCCAAAGCACACCTTAGCCTTCAAAGTAAGAACACCTCGATGGAATTAAAAGCGAAATCAGGTCAGCCAAAATGAATTTTCTGTTTTGCAATTGTAGTTTCAATATTTCTTTGATTGATGAGGAAGTAAAGAAGTTGGAAACAGAGTTAGATAACCCGTCAAAACGATTTGGCTAAGATTATTAATAACATTGAGGTTGACAACAACTCCCAGCACGGGAGCAAGTAATGATTGATATAGCAAAGAAGGAGGTGAGTAGACTACAGAATGAATTATCCGCTTTGAAATGACAAAGCGATAAAAACAGATGAAGATTTGACCCATTGCGATTTGAAGCATAAAATAAGTGGAGAGCTTTACTTGCCCAAACCGAAGAATGCCTTCCAAAGGTAAGTGTTGAAGCAAAGAGACTAAAGGGAGAAGAAGCAAAGGCTAAAAGCCTCTTTAGAATTCGCACTTCAAGAAAGCAGGGTCTGCTTAGAAGTCTGCTAGGCGCTTGATGCACCAGACACTTCAGAATCTCTATCATGACTATGAAGAGCAGATTGCCGTGTTTTATGGAGAACTCATGTCGCATGTGGATTGGTATTCAATCCACAATATACTTTGAGTATGAAGTTGCCATGTGAACATGCCTATCACTTGGCATGTTGCATGCTTCTCATGAAAAGAAGGCATGCTTCAGTGCTTAAAGGAAGTTCCTGTGGATTTGTTTGTGGAACTTGGTTTAGAAGTTGGAGTCAAGATGGAGCTGAGGTAGCCATCGCCAGGGTTTGGAGCGAGCACTAGTAGTGCTTTTGCTTCACCCTACAAACAAATCAACTTCTTCACCACAATTTGTTGCTGAGTCTCCATTAGTTCCCCGATTATACTCTAGCAAAATTGTGGCATCACCAAAACCCTCATTACAAAAAGTCGGGCATCACCAAGTCCCCGCTTACAACAAAGAATTGAAGCATTAAAAAGGTAACCATTTGGTGTTTTTATGTGTTTGTTTTGTAAACTTTATTTCATGTCTATTCTAACTAGTTTCCTTTACGATTCAGATTGCTAAGGAAAAGCCCAAAAGAGAGTAAAATGTGCACCGGGTGGTTGACAAAGACCGATGAAGAAGAAGAGCCCGAACAGACAGGCTTTCTCGCAGCTTGTGAGCACCATAAAGTCGAGGTTGAGGAGTAGAACCGCAGGAGAAAGCTCCGTGGTTGATGAAGTTGTAGATCCGGACGAAGAAGCCGGTGGTGCTGGATCACATTGCAACAAAGGCTGCAGATAAAGGGAAGAATGTAGAAGAAGAAGAAGAACAAGTACAAGCACCGCAGTGGAGAAGAAGAAGAAGGGTAGGCCCCCTAAGAAGATGCCAACACAACCTCCAAAAGGTGATCCTCGTATGTTATTTACAAAATGTTAATCGGTCAAGTCCGTGTTCGTCCGAGTTCCCAAAACTTTGAAATAATCAAGTAAATTGATGTCGAATTGATGTTAGGATCAAGTTAAATTGATGTCGAATTGTTGATGTTAAATTTAAGACTGAATTGTTGATGTTCCCGAATTGTTGAATTGAATTTAAGACCAAGTAAATTGATGTCAAATTATTGATGTTTGAGTTTTTTGTTTTATGAATGTTGCACTCCCCTTAGAAAAGAAAAAAAAAAAACTTGTCATCTTAGACTTAAATGGAGTTCGTGAGCACATTCCAAAAAGAACCGTAATTAAAATTCAAACAGAGTCAAGAAGCATTATGTGGGGAAAGTGGTGGTGTGCGATCGTATCGATAAAGTTTTTAGAAGGGTGCTTTGCCGTGATTTGAGGTAGCCATATGGTCTTCTATGATGAAGCACAACATCATAGAAATCCTAAATGTTATAGTGCCACCTTCCTTTATAGGAAGGTTCAAGTTCATTTGGGGTCGAAAGAGTGCGAGGTGATGCCTTTCAATTTTCCAGGAACTCAACAAGCCGCTGCTTATGAAGCCAATTGTAAAAGTGTATGAGGCTTTTGAGGATGTAGGGGAGCTAGTGCTAGTTGATGACTCATTGTACAAGACTTTCTTGTCCCCACAAGACACTTGCTTCATAATTGAAAAATTTGATAATGACATCAATGACAAAGGTTTCAATTTCTTAGTCAGATTTCTAAAACTTGGCTCCATGCCAAGAATCCTCAAACAGTATGTTGAAGATAAAGTTCAAGAAGAGGACATCGACATACTTAGGCTTCTGGCTGACCATCTAAGTGAGCTAGCGAGGTGGAAAGTGGCTATTCTCAAAAGCATTCAGTTAATGAAGGAAATTGTTAAGGTATGTTGTTTAATTTCATTTAGTTGTGTTGTTATGCTATTGAAGTGATTGTAGTAATGTCATTGCTTTCAATTCATTTAGTTGCATTTTTGTATGTTGTTTGATTTGAATTACTTGGTTTGACAGAACCTAGAAGTTGCAAAGGCTCGAGGAAGCAATTGAGGTAACTATCACGCATCAACTCATAATAAAAATGATAGCAACATAGAAACAGATAAGCAACAGTTCACATGGAGCATGTTTTGGAGAAAATAGAAACGTAGTACAAGTTGGTAGCCGAGATGTCTAAGCTACAAGGCTTCATAGATCATATAAGTATAAAACATACCGATGCAAAAGGGAGATAAAGTACATGAAGATAATAATAACAATCTCCGCAGTAATAATACTGATTTTGTCAATGAACAGTGATGAAGAGCCCTAAGAGAAGATAAAACACAAGATACTACTCTTATTGCCGATACCGCACTTCAAATGATGCAAAGAACAGAATTCTCACGTATAGAATAAGAGTCTATAGACTCTTTTCAATATTTATGTAACTTAGCTCAGATGTAAATCAGAATAAAGACAAAGAAGTGAGTTGTACAGTTTTGTACATATATTGTAACAATTTTGTATCTAATGAATATAATATTTACCCCGCACTTGCGTAGTTTCTACTTGCAAAATTGTTGTCCCCCAGTTTATATTTGAATGTAATGGTTTCTCCTATGCTTGTCTCTCAGATCCAAAGATGAAGTCCAAATCCTAATTGGTTAAACAAACAAACCAGTATATGAAGCCAATCTTTGAACATATGCATGTAAAAAGGGTTTAGAGTATTTACTTCGCATTGTCTTGAGCAGTCCCCAATTGAACACTTGCGAAAGTTTCCACCATTTGTTTCCAAGGACCAAACCGAAGGGACGACAGCTAAAGCATAAACTCAAAACAATTAGCACGCCGCCAGACAAAGCGTAAAAAAAGCACCAAAGCTAGCAGACATTGCACAAGTCGGTCCAGACTACAAATTTCTCGTGCAACAAAGAATTTGTTAGCTTCCATTGATAGGTTTGTTAGAAACAATAGGTTTGTTAGAAACAATGTAGCAAAGAATGAGCCACTTTACATGTGAATGATGTGCTTCTTTCTTGAGCGTATGTAAAAACGGTCAAGCCAGTGTTAGCGATCCTACGGAAGGGATGCCATCACTTTTTGGCATGTCTCTTCACTCATCTTAAACTTGTTGTTGCCAAGACTCTCCATATCAAATTTCACTTGTCTAATAAGGTGAGCAACTGGCTTGTCCACTAATAACTCAAAGTTGAGTGCATCTGTCTGCTTGTAGTAGTGGCCAGAAACTATGACTTCTCCCACACCAAATGCAGAACCCCATGAGTCTTCATATGCATCTAACAATGTATTTTTAGTCTCTGTACACCTAAGAACATAAAAGTCAACTCCTTCATCATCCTCTGGATCTGCATTTACAGCAAAGTTATCTCCAACTTCTAGAACAGAACTGAGGTATTCATTAGCCTCATCATCATCCTCTTCTTCATCCTCATCCTCATCTTCATCTTGAACTGCTTTTGTTGGCTGATTGTTTTCTGTAGATTTCTTCAACTTCAGTTCTGTTGTGGACCAAGCTCCCAATCGAGCTTTGTTCATGCAATCATCCCATTTTCCATGAAAGCAAAAGGGACAGAAACAAGAGAGGCACCTGTGGGCAACTTTTGCAGGATTTGTTTTGTCACATGGTCTGATGGAATGAAGTTTAGAGCTCCCACAAAGTGATCTCCATTCCCTCTTTTCAGATTTGTCTACATTTTCGGGTTCAATATGCCAAAAAAACCTGCAATATAGAACAGAAAAATGTCACCTCAAATGAAGAAGAATGCAATGGTACTGATTGAATTTACCTTCTTATATTTGGGTCGTTGTTCATCATATACCAATTCATGAAATCCACAACGTCTTTGGCACGCTCCAATTTCCAGGAATCATACTTCAATTGTTCTCTTGCCAAAATCCTTTTTAGGATTGCACCTTGTCCATCATGTTCTCCTTTCCCATGAGAGCTGGCAAAAAAATTCCATTCATACTCAATTCCTTCACTATTGACATAGTTCCTTCCTAAATACCAAAAAGGTCTTGCTCCTTTGAACTGTGCTGTGCAACCATCACTCCAAAAAATATGTTTGTTGTACAAAATATTTTGTGCTCGAGCTGGCCGCATGAACTTTCAAGCAATGTTGTACAAACTCACCGCTATGATCTCTATCATCTGAAATATAAAAATGTACTTCCTTTATGATTCTCCTCTCATTACCGCCGATGATCTCACGAAGTTGTCTTCCTCTTTCTTTGCTGCTTTTACTTCTAGTTCCTTCTCTCTGCTTCCTTAGCTTCCATATCTTCTATCTCATCCCGGGTTGCATGTCTATATGTGATATGAACCGAGACAACTGCACCTTCAGGAAAAGTATCCAAGCACTTCCTGAATTGCTTTGCCTGCCAGTGTGCAACATAATTGTGTGGGATGAATTGTACCCGTTGTCTTCAAGCATGTTTCACGAATTGGGGCAGGCTCTTTCTTTCTTGTATGCAAGTCTAGTTACCTTTGCTTGGTTTCTTTCCCCATTTTTTTTTCTTGGTGGTCTCCTTCATGTAACCAACCTCTTTGCTTTTTGAAAACAAAGATCACCTGAAGTTTGCAAAAGACAAGCACAACAATCACAAGCACAAAAATCATTTAAGCACAAATGCCAAATACACTACCTTTTCAAATTGTTTCCACTCCACTTTGTAATCAGACTCCTTTGGACATATTGGCAACCTGTTTGTAATACCACACACGAAATTTGTTTGTAAGATGTTGCATCAATCATCTTAACAACTCAAAATAGAATGTTCAAACATCTTAACATTAAAAAAGAGTACCTTTTCAATCCACAATCCTTGCATGCCACCATCGATACAATTACGCTTGTGCCACTCTTCATCTTCATCCTTAGGGCGTATCATTTGCCTCCAAAAATCACTAGTGGATTTATAAACATGGTTCTTGGTCGCACAAAAGTTACCATCACCACAAACAAAGACAAGTACAGCTTGCAATCTTTATGCACGCCATTTGGATCTGTTTCGATTTTGTTGAGTGCTTGCATCACATATTCAAAGTGCATGTGATATTGGCAAAACAAGTTTCTCTTTCATTTAAGCGCCTCACAAATGATGGCTTCAAAGAATTCAAATGTCTTTGGGTAATCTTAATGTCATTATATTCCTTCTTGAAGTTCATGTAAAATTGCAACTGCAAACAAAGAAGATCTATATAGAAACAGATATATGCAAATGTAAGAAACATACTAAGCGTGGAAATCACCGAGATATTTCAAGCAGCTTGTATTGATGATCAATTTTATCGCCATCTGGCAGAATAAACTTTCTCACATGCTTCCTCAGATGGTGAAACTCGTGTGTTTCTGCTCTAGAACTTGTAAACACAATTCCTAACCTCGTCACTCAATGCATCACACCCCTTTTTCCTTGAAAACATTGACCACGCACCACATTCTTGGTCCGCCATTATTCTTCTTCCGGTTGCGGAACAACAGATTTTCTAGATATATGAAGGAGACGTGCGACAGCAGATTGGTTGATGGATTTTGCTTGATGAAGATACCATTTGCAAAGTAGACTTTCTTGCTTGCAATACATCTGTCTTCCTTAATTTCTTTTGTTCATTGAGTGTCTCCTGAACATTTTTAATCACATTCTTCATGATCTTGCTTTGATCATGATCAACAAAATCCACTTCCAAAGGGCAATTTCGCCTTCACTCTCTTCACAAATCTGTCATTGCACCACCATTGCTTTATCCCCTTCTTTCAAAGGCTTTGTGATTTCGTTGAAATAATCGTCCATTTTTGGACAATTCTTGAAGCCTTCTCGCACTCAGGCCTCGTTCAATTTCAGGGTGCAAGTTTTCTTTCTCTCTCTCCCTTTCTCTTTTTCGCTGTCTTGATTGCCTTCTTCTCTCGGCTTGAATTTCCCGGAAAACTTTGAGTCTCTTTTCCTCATCCAAATCAGAAACTAATTGATCCATTGAGGATCGTGATATACAGAGAATTTTGCGGTCTGAGAAACCGTGATCTACAAAGAACGGTTCGTTTGAGGTACAAGCCGAATGATCATTCCCCGCCACAAAAGAATTCAAGAAACAGACCCGCCATCTCAAAACAGACCAGCGCCCGGATCATTTCGGAACCGAATTTGATTTTCGGAGCAGCCATGTCATCGATCCGGAAGCAATTTGCTAAAAACGGATCATCGTGTTCCCGCTCTCCAAGCACCCCCAAGCACAGCAGATCAAGCACGAAAAGCAGAGCGTCCGGACGGGTGCTTTTGTACCCCAATATCTAACTTAGACCCAGTAATCAGATGAACTATCTGAACTACCAGACAAGATACCTTTGTTTTGTTCGGAATGTGGACTAACATTGAAGAAGCCAGAATGCAGGGTACTTACCAAATGCTTCGTGCTTCTTTCAGTACTCTAGAATTCCAGCATTTGCATGATCTGGCTATGGATTCCGGTAGTCACCTTGCAGAAAGACTCATCCTCATGAGCCAGTTTATTAGACGCCAAAGAAGATTATTGCTGGATCGCCCTATTTGGCATGATTGCAGAGTTGTCACAGCTTTTCTCAGTCTGAACTTCCCTCTGCCTCACAGATCTAGGCGTCTTGAAGGCTTTGAGTATCTCTATTCTTGATGATACAATTAATTGATGTTTTTTAATTCCTGACATAATTTTGGATTTAAAAGCTTATTTCTGCAAAGAGAGACTATTCCTGAATCAAATTCTAAACTAGAGTTTAGATATTGTTGTTGATTTTTTAGCGGGTTCGTCTCCAAATAGAGGGCAAATTTTATTTTGCAGAAAAGTTCTTTCAAAAAAAAAAATCATTTGTAGAGCAGATCATTCAAATCAATGGATTCATTAAATTTCTTTCAGAAGGGGCAGAATTGGAGGATAGGAAAAAATTCTTCCTCAGATATATGAATAGCATACATAAGGGCTTTTACTTTCTGCAAGATTTAAACCCACTGGACATCATAGTAAGGATGCGAGAAGGTTTCTACAACCTTGCATTCATACCAGACAGTCCAGTAGTTAGAGGAAGCTTTTTTTGTGCCAAAACTTCCTGGGTTGAAGCCAAGCAATTGGCAAGGGAAATTGCAGGATCAATGGTGGTCCCGATATTTATTTGGTTGGTTTATGCCTCCCAAGGTGTCCCTTCTGAAGCCTATTCAGGGCGAGGCCATCAGAAATTATTATCACGAAAGGCATATCATCCAGAATATGCTAGTTCCTTTGCACGCTCTGGCCGATGCTCTGGAATTCTCAGACATGGAATTTGAGATACCTTTTCCCCCTTTATATCAGTATAATCGGTGGTCTGGTGATCAATACAGAGCCAGATTTTTCTTCTGTATCCATTTTGGTCCTTTATATGAACCAAATCCGGTAGTTGGCCGCCTTCCGCTTGTGCCAATCCGGCACAAGGCCTGTAGACCTAATCATTTTCCGGCGCCACGACTGGGCAAAGAAGGGCACACACGTCTTCTCTTCTCAATGCAGAGCCCTGACGATCTGGCAAAGAACCAGAATGGGCCTGGGAGCAATGAATCCAAAAATGATTTAGCAACTAATCAAATGGTAAGCGTGGGAGTTGAGTTCTGCCAGACCGAGTAGTATATGAGGCATTTTTTGTTATTAGGATGGATATAGCCGGCCAGGTTACGGAGCAGTTCGACCCATTCCTTCCTTTCTCTGAGCCTGCATTGCGAATGATTACTGCCTTCAATATTCTGAAGTGCCATTCAAAGGCTTTCCATCTAACTGCTATGTGGTGCAAATCAGACAAAGTCTTTCCATCTTTATGTTTATTTGCTTTTTGAATCTTATTATATTTTTTATCTTTCTTTTGTAATAGGCATTGAACCTATTTCTTTTGCGACCATCCCAAATTGCTGCGTTGAAGTCCTGCTTCTTTTCTACCACTGGTAAAGTCGAACTTTACCTAAATTTTGTGAGACAGTTTACCGCATAGCCAAGCATCCAATGAATTCCTCTTATATATGCTATTTTATCATCAATGGAGGAGGTATTTGGGCAACCAGTGGTGAATGCAAAGTTCTGTATGACTCGATTTGATATCTCACATTTATATTTGAGCCCCGTGGACACAACAAACAAACATCAATGCATTAGCGGCGGGTAAGATGAAGCAAATGCCTCTCCTTTTCTACAACAATGCACGAGACTTGATTCTTTGGTTGCTTCAACTTGCAACCACTATTATAGATTATGTTGTTCATGAATTGGGCACTATTTCGAGGCCAGTCTAATTTCCATGAATTGGCATGTTATTGGTATTGCATACAAGCAATAAGATCATTTTGATATGACAGTTAATGCAGTTGGAATGATCTTCAACATTTTTAAAATTGCTTATAGCAATGCATAAAAATGAAGTGATGATGTATTGAAAAGTTCATTCAATGCTATAAAAATGGATGGTTCTATATACAAGGTGAAAAAACATTGAGCATTAGAAAAACATTGTCTTTTTAGCATTGTCCAAGCTTTTTTAACAATCTTTGTCTACAATCACATGTAAAGCCCACCGACGGTGGGCAATATACTAGTAGAATAGAATAGAATAGAATAGAATAGAATAGAATAGAGAGTGACTATCTATATATAGTAATAAAGGAGTTTTTGGGATAATCTGTGCACAAAATCTCGCGCGTTGAATTTTTTTAGGGTTTTTTTTTTTGTCGTTGATTATCTCCACGTTAGAAGAGAAACCGCTTTTTTCTATGGCGATGTCTTTTCGGGTAGATCAATGCATCACGAGAGAAAAGGAGAAAGGATCGATTTTGCCCTATTGTCTTTGGGAGAAAGGATGTGCAATGACCACTTGCAATCTACATGTGCCCAAAATGATCCACGGCCCGGAAGTTACCCTATGCAAATGCACTTCCCAAAATGATCCAATGGCCCAGAAGTTAGTATATGTAAATCCACAAGTTTCCAACATTTATATATGCCCATTATTAGTTCAATTTGAGGGCTTAATATGCATCACTTTTAGCAAAATCCGGGAGAAAAATGGGTCGAGCTTCATCTTGTGCAAGATTGATGTGGGAAGGCAAACAAGCACCTCTCGCTCCACGATGGCTAGGATCCGAACCCGCAAAGATGGCTACAAGTCCATCACACACATCCCGCAAAGGTACCGAGAATCTAAATTGTTTGAGTGAGCCCCATCCAAGATCAATACTATCTGAGAGGAAACAAAGGAAATACAATTGCTTATGACTTCACGTCCTAGGCAAACACCAAGCACCGGGAGCACAAGCAAATTCCTTGCCTTCAATGCGGCAAGAATCCTCGAGCCAATCTATGAGCGATTGGCTCGGGTTGGGAGTGCAGCTTTGGATGGCACATGCGTATCTGCTGGCAAAGATTACAAAGACCGCCTTCTTGGAGCGAGTTCCATACCGCCCACTTTATTGGCTCCCAAAATCCGGGTCAGCGCTGCTGATTCGGGCCAAGCGAACGGAAGATTCGCTGTGATCAGTAACCCGCGGATTCGCCTGGGCAATCCGCGAGGGATGTGGTCAGCGACGGGCCTCTTTTCCCCGGTTCGCCAATGAACCCTAACCCAATTACGGAGCGGCCTTGCGGCGGGCGCAGGAAGGCAAAGGCGGGCGCTACAGACGGCAGGGCAGCCCCGCCGGGTTCGTTTAGGCGAATCTGGCCTGGGCGCTGCACGTAGTGGCAGCGTCGGTCGGTTCGCGCCGGGCATGGGAGCCCAGCCGGGTTCGGGCAAGCGACCCCCGGCAAAACATCGGGTCAGGGTGAATCACGGGTTAGGGTGGCAGGCCCTTGGATACCAGGCCGCCCTTGGATACGCCGCCCTTGGATACCAGGCCGCCCTTGGCGGCCCTTGGGTGCTTCACGGGTCAGGGTGGCAGGCCCTGGAATCGAGGCCACCCTTGGATTCGAGGCCACCCTTGGATTCGAGGTGTTGGATTCGAGGGTCACGGGGTCACAGTGTGGCCCCTTGCAATAAAATCCTGGTTCGCCCAAGCGAACCAGGAGAGGAGCCAATATTTGGCTCAAAATTCTTCAAGCGCGCTCCGTCATCGTCAACTTCGCTCGTTGCTCGTTCTTCCTTTAGCTCGTTCTTCCTTCCAGTTCACTCCAGAAACTTGGTGAGATAGTTTTTTTCTATCTCAGGGCCATAAGACGTTTTTTTCTTGTGTTCTTGGAATCGATACATAGTTTTTCTATGTTCTAGGCAAGAGTTTGGGATTTCCAATTTGTGATTGCATATTTTACATATATACAATCGTTTGTCCCCTATATGTCTACAAATGGAGATTATGTTGAAGCTTATCCATATTGTGCTATTGCATTGCCCAATTTTTTTCCATGTATGCTATGTAATTGCACATTTTTTTTTTGTTATTTCTTTAGCTTATGCGTATATATTGATGATAGAGCCTTCTTCTCTTGTCCTTGTTATTTCACCCTAGTAAATGTAGTTAGAGAATCCATATCTGGTTATATGCATACTAATTTATAGATTTATGCTAGTTATCTCAGAGGTCACAACCTGTGACTTGTTTTCCATTCATGAAAAAAATTATACATCGTTTTGTCCATCCCGAGGGCGTGACAATTTGATGCAACCACTTGCATCATTATCTCGCACGCCTAACATCGTCTCATCTTTATCCCGATCGGTGAGCCATTCTACCAGTCGTTGTTGCGCAGGGAACGCCCGACGTTAAAGCAATCGAAGCTCCCTTTAGCTCATCCCGGGCGATGGTGAAAGGAGCGGGAGAAGCATGTGGATTGCTGTCCCTTGGAGGAGAAGGAGGAGAAGGAGGGGGGTCGCTCCTTGGAGGAAGAGGAGGAGGAGGATTACTGCTAGAAGGGACATATCGCGCGAAGGTGGTCTTTAAATGCCGGACCATTATAAGAATATGGGCAAGAAGATTGAAGGAGGAGGAGGAGGAGGAGGAGGCATGACTTGATGCTATTGAGGGATCCACTTATAAAGTGGATGTAAGGGTTAGGGTTAGGGTTAGGGTTAGGGTTAGGGTTAGGGTTTGGGTGCGGGTTTGGGTGCGGGTTAGGGTTAGGGTTAGGGTTAGGGTTAGGGTTAGGGTTTGGGTTTGGGTTTGGGTTTGGGTTTGGGTTAGTTGCAAACCACACATTAAGGGAGAAAAAAAAAGATAAAAATTTTAACGCCCACCTGTGTTCATGTTCACATACCTCGGATATCTATTCGAGACCGCCGGCAACCATGTCTTATTCGGGATGCGAGTTCCACCCCGTTGGGCATGGAGGAGCGTCCCCTGCCGTTTGGCCTACAGAGCGGCGCCGGTGTTCCCGGACGCATCGGTAGCATTGTAGAATGGTACCCCAACTGACATTGTCTTAACCCGCTAGGTTTGTTATGTGTGCTTGTTAACAATATTTGTTTTGTGGCAGGGAATACCATGGCATTTGGTGCCTCGTTCGCAGGGTCACGTCGTTTGAGAGCGGCCGGCCCCAAAATTCTTGCGCGCGGTGGATTTGCACAGCACCTGGGTGCACTCACTATGTCGACAGGATACGTCGTGACCCTGGATTTCCGGGTCTGACGCGTGACGGAGCATGGGGCCACCACCAGAGCCACCACCCAGATCTATGGTGGCCCATCGATCGACATTATCTCCGCCCACGGTCCTCGACACCGCGGCGGCGCCATAGAGTGGTGTCCGAAAGGCGGAGAGGGGCGACTAAACGCGTCCGAAGATCCCCGCCAAAGCCGCGCGTATGTTGGAGGTCACGCCGCATACGTAGAAGCGAGGAGGCAAGGCGCAACAACGATGCGCCTACAGCATGTCCTAACCCCCTGGCGCCTTTGATGCCTTTCACGAGGGGCCGGATGCCATGCTCCCGCGAGGCCAGCCACGCGGCAAAGCGGGGCAAGGATCGACCCTTCTATGAAGGTTGCATTAGAGCCAGAAGCCGATGCCACAAAATCGGGAGGAGGACAGGACCCGACATGCCCTTCTCAATGGCGGGCCATTGCACGAGAGAATGGGTGGTCATTTGCCCTGCGAGGATACGCTAGGCGAGCTCCTCGGGGATCACAGTCTCGGCCGGAGGATTCTGAAGAGGCCCACCTTAATACACCGGTTTAGGTAGCCACGGCGTCCACCTCCCTACTGATCCCTCATTAAGCCCTCGCAGAAAGTGAATTGCATGGCGACATGGGCCGAGTTCGGTCCCGAGGTAGGGGCTAGGTGAGGCCAGAGTCCCCCTCATGGGACCGTCGTTGCCGGTGATCGTATATGGCCACCCCACCTTCCATAGGCGGCTTGCGGTGGCGTCTTGACCCGCCCGGGGGCGCCCGGAGTCTTCGGCGACATAGTGAGGACCGCGAATGGCGAGTACCGGCCATGGCGCGACATTGACCTGCGCCATTTCCGCCCGACCGCAATGTCGAGGGAACCGACGCATGGATGAGAGAGACCGAGCGGGTTTCTTCATGTACCACCTTGGAGAGTTTGACCCGGCACACCATCCGGAGCTACGGTGTGTACCCATTCGAGGTTAGTCGCCCAGCCGCCGAGGCTCGGCACGGTTCCCGAACACTTGCGCATCCCCGCCGGTGCGGCTTGATCCCTCTTCCGGGAGGAGGTTAGGGTGTTCACCCACTTCTACGGCCAGATCCACCGAAAGCATCTGCCCACTTGGCCCGTCGCTGGCGGCGTCGGATAAGCGTCGCCACACAGGTGGTGCGGGGAGGCCGCCCGGCATGCGGGTACAACTCATCGTCGATCTCATCGAGGCTTGCTCACCCGTGGGCGGTGGGAGGAGGGACATATCTGATCGATAAAGATGCGATGTCCGCTTTTGTTTGTATCTATTGATGTCGACATCTAACCATTGGAGTTCCACGTGCGTAGTGCCTTCGTCACATGCTGCGGCGGGCGCCACGGGAGTTGTTAATGGTGGACCCTCGTGTCTGCGACGCCGTCGGTCGGGAGACGCACAACGTGTCTCCTGAGGAGTGCGTCTCACACTTTCTTCTTGCTGAGCATCCTGATTGGGGTACACTTCGTCTGATCCTTTGGCCCATCGTCACAAAATAAGTACGCGGTTCTTTGCTTTAGTTTCAATTGGTGCATAGAGCATTGATAAAATCATTACATCCTTGCCGTGCAGTGGCCATTGGATGCTCGTTACCCTCATACGAGACGCGGAGATGCGCCGCCGCCTTGGCCTTGGAGACGACGATCATGTGGGGTGGTGGTACTTCGACAACATGCCGACACGCCCAGGAGTCTCGGGGAGTTCGCTCAACCTCCCGCGCCGGCTCGTGAGTGTTTCTTGTGCTTGCCTCATGCGCGTATGTGCTCCATTGTCGTGATCTCACCTGCGGTGTCTTTGTACAGCGCAACGGCTTGGCTGTTTGAACGATTGGGGGCACCAAATGGTACATTCGTGGGGGCGACGCGGCCGTGTTGTGCCCGCTGGTCGATAACAACACCGGCATGCATATTGGCTTCATCATCGCGGCAGCTCGTCGCGATACGTGTGGCGAGCGACCGGATGCAATTGTGCCAATTAGCGGGGCACACCGCGGCGCAAGATGTCGCGGCGGTTTAGGAATGAGTGGCCTCAGTAGTCGGCCGCTTTTATTGTAGGGTGTAATGAATGCCCACAAAGGCTCGGTGGTCACTATTAGTGGCAATTGAGCTTCTTGTAATAGAAAGGTTGATTAAATTGTTTAAAAACTTACAAATGGCCACCCCAAAATTATAACGCGTGAATTGTACAGTACTTAAATCTTGGGTTGTGACCCATCAGCTTCCAGTGTGGCCCCTCGTCCGTGCGCGGGGTCGTGGCGGTTGGTCCCGGGCTACGGTGGCCCTTGCGCGCCATCTGTGGACTCCACTGCGGGCATGTTCCTGCTGTCTGTCATACCCGCCATGGTAGACGTGAATAAAGCGGGCCGGTCGCTGCGTCTCTATGGAATCCCGCCTCAAACCTTGGAAATCATGTCACGCACCTCTGCTGGGTCAAGGGCATCAGCATTTTGCATGATGGCCTGCACTGATTGGTGTTCCGCCATGAGCAACGCATCCCACTGTTGTAGCAACGGGATTAGCACATGGACGTCGTTCGCAGGAGCTGGCGGTCTTGGAGGCAAGGGCGGAATGAATTGTCGGTTCGGAAATAGCTCATTGAACAACGGGAGGAGGTCAAGCTAAGGAAGTAGTCTCCGCTATGAGATGTTTTGCACGATGGGGCATGGACAATCACAATATCGCATTCTCATGTCTTTGAGTGTATCTCAAACCCTCGTTGGATGACTTGCCATAGATAGCGGCGTCGTTAGCATCTTCGAGGCGAATGGCGTTGGGGTTATCGTGCAAGGACTGGATAAGGGAGTGAGCACCCGCATGCCTCTTCGGATATGAACGTGTGCTATAACGTCCAAACTCGGCTAGACAGAAAAGACATCGGTGAGGGTCGGCGATAGGACAGAAGCACAGAGAATACGAAAGAGTAGGACCCAGACAGACTTACCAAGACTCCATCTTTCCTCGCACCGAGTCAAGATTGTGCCTCCGGCAGGCAAGGTCCCGTCCGGAAAGCCTATGAGATGGGACACTAGCGTGTACATCCTTATATTGACCTTGCACTGCAGGGTTTGGGTCTTCAGAACTTTCCAGTGCGCTTCCACGTGGTTTGTCGTATCCATATCTGCATGGTTGAACATCCGTTTGTGTCGTTGCCATTTACCATCCCACGTTGCCCCATTCAGCCAATTGTGATTCAAGTACCTGCATCGCCCAGGGTTATGATGTTTGCCCCTGTGTCTACATGTAAGTTTTGAACGTCGTTGTGCACTCACCCCTGTATGATGTGGTTTCCTCCGTAGAGAAGCTGAAATTGTGTCAATAACTGGTGCAATGCGTGGGAGTTCGGGTCCATCATCAACCGGCACCGCCAGCGAGCCACGTCCCTCTTCGACCTCCCGGCCGGGCGTGGCAGCAGGTATTTTTGCCATGCACGTTTCGCATGGAACCAACATGCAAGAACATTGCCTGCTACCTGTTTGGAAAAACCATGAGTGTCGTTCTCCATGAAGCGATGCAATCAATGCACGCTCATCATACCTATTCACCGTCTGCCCAACAATGTGGGTCTTCTGACATGACCTCCATGATGGCCCGTCTCTCACAGCCGTCCATGTCAATGGTGATTGACCTAGGCCTGATTGTGCCCATCCATTCAAACACAAGGCGTAGTGCTATCTTCAGGGCATGTCGTTGGTGCCCCTCGTCGGCCTCTACGCTGCAGGGCATGTAAAAGACTGGGAACCCCACACCCCCGGCAATCGGTACAACTGCTCCGTACAGCGGGAACTTCCACAGATTTGTACAGAAGGTTGAATCCATGGCCCAACCGGCCGCCCGGCTCCATCTAACAAGAAACCTCCAACATCTGTCATCTTGGATGACTAGGATCCATGGCCGGTCCAAGGGCTCGGCAGCATGCGGATTCCAGGGCTGGTGAAAAATCACCTTCCCGGAGGCTTTCCAATCGTCAATCCCGCTCTCGAGGCTTTCCCAGTCCGTACCCAAACTGCCGCCTACGAGGCGTAATGTGGTGAGACTAGATGACAAAATATTTTCGATTGTGATATTGAAATAAAAGTATGGACAATAGCAATGAACAAAAATATGGAAAGCATCACAATATGCGATCGACAAGCGTCAACTGCAAAGATGGGATCTCGATTTCTTAGGGTTCTTCACCGAGTATTCTCTGCAGGTATGCCGTTGCCACACATCCTCCCCGCGACATATCGGAATCGGTATATGACTCGCTCAACTGGGCTTACAGTCATACGTATTTGCGGTCCCCGTGCTCTTGCGATGTCCCACGCAGCACGTGTCATTCCAATGCTTCTAAGCTCTTGTGCAGCAGCCGCAAGCAGTTCAGGATGCACAGGCATGGACCAATCCTCTGCATTTGTGAAAGGGTCGCGGGGCGGTGTTCTTACAGGCGCGACGATATTAGATGCACCTGGCTTCGATGCGGCACCATTTCCATCTACTTTCACCGTCCGCCAGTTTAAACAAGCATCCTCTGCGGTCGGCGACCGTCGATTGCCTATCCCCCTGCGCCCCTCCTTCGTGGGTCGTCTCCATCGATTGGCGGGCATAGTCATCCACAACCTCACCTCGTTCCAGCCAAGACGCGGTGATGGCGATGGGACCAAACGGACCGCGATGAGTAGTTTGTAGCTCAATCAACCTTTGCTCTAGGCTGTCCATGGTGGTCTCTTCACAGTAGTTGAAGTCACTGTCCTTCATGGTGCGGCCACCTCTGCACGTGCACACTTCCATGCACGCCAGTACGTATTCTTGCGGGGCGCCATGCGCCCGTAGGGCCGACTTCCCAATCCTCACGAAATATTCCGGAAGAGTGGCGGTGGGGGCGATGGGTGCTTCCACTCCGTGACCCCTAGCAACTAGTCAGCCTCGAACTCCACGTAAGGCACTAACTTGTGAGGCCAGTTTAGCGGCCCGTATAACCAACCGCCGGATTCACTTTCGACTCATCGTCAATCGCTCGACAATATGCAGCCCATCGGTGCATCAACCGAACATGGTTCTCGACGGGTGCCCTCCCGCTTCTCTGCGGGACCGGAGGTAGGCGGGGATCGGCAGCACTTATTTCGGACGGATGGGGAACATAGTGTTGCTGTAGGCACAACCTCATCAACGCATACACACACTTTCGTTGAATGCGTAACCACCAACTTGAGGTGCACCACGAAGCCATTGTCTTGGGGTCCCGTAGAGACCGCCAATTAAGTGAACAAGTTCTTGGGGATCTTGGGTGGGAGTAACTTGTGAAGTGGATATGCGGTGGGTTCCACCCATCATCCATATCATCACGGTTTCCTCCTCGACATTGTGTCATTCGGTGTCATGAAGGTCATAATCACTATCATTTTCATTTGAAATCGACTCTCACTTGATTCTTCTGTCTACCTCTGCCATTCTGGACACTCTACTAGGAAGACAAACGAGTGCCTATGGTAAAAAAAAAAGCCCATGGTAAAAAAATAGCCTGGGGTAAAAAAAATAGCCCATGGTAAAAAAAATAGCATGTGCTAAGAATATCCTATTCTAAATGTCTGTTGAAAAAATAGCCTATGATAAATGCAAAAAGAGGCCTATGCTCAATATTGAGAATGCAAAAGAAGAAGAGAGAGATATGGAGTGCACTGTTTGTAGCACTAAGCGCCTCCTATAGCACTTTCCGCCCTCCCAAACGATATGAGAAGGATACAACATCTTGGTGCGCTTAAATAGCGCTTAGGCTCGCATAAGGATTCGCCCAGGCGAATCGTTCATTCTGCATGCATTTGGGTTCGCCTCGGATACCATTTTCTTGGATTCACGAATCAAACATCTCTTCAAAAAATTCGGGTGCCCTAAAAACCCACACCCCCTCCTACTTCAAAAAAATTAGGAGGGTACCTATTGAATTTGTGGGGCCGGATATTTGGGTTAAACTTTATGCGAACCTCAGCTCGGCCCACGCTTGTGCCACCAGCAGTTTGACACAGGGTTCGCCCGGCGAATCCCGCTTGTGCAACCTCCACGGGCGGCTTTCCACCGGCGCTTTGACCGATTTGACACAGGGTTAGCCGAGTGAATCCGTCGTCCCACTGGGCACCGTCTCGGATTCCGTCCGCCGATTTGACCAGGGGTTAAGCCCGGGCGAACCCATGGGGATTCTGGGCGCGCACGCCCCCGATCCAACCGCCCGTGATTAACCATGGTTTGGGTTAAGCCCAGCGAACCGGTAAGGTAGCGCCACCTCACCGCCCGTCCGCCAGGTTACGCTGGCAGAATCCACAGGTTCGGTGGTAAGCGAATTGCACAGGTTAAACATGGCGAACCTACCGCTTTCCCAAGTCGATTTGGAGCCGATCAAGCACCGCTTCCACAAATGCCCTTGGCTCGAACCATCACCACGGCATTGCCAAAGTATGACGCTTGGCAATGGGGATTAAACCCGTTGCCTCCGCAAGTTTATTGGAATAGTGTAGCCCATCTCCAAGTCTCCCACCGGACCTCGGCCCTTGTTATGCCGCACCATAACAAGGATGATATTGCTCGTGAGGGTCGACGGTTTTTGCCATAGCGAGGACATCCATTACGGATCTCTCGTGCAAGCCGCTCTATCGCCTCATCTGCTATCACAAACACCTCTGAGTTTCTGTGCTCTTTTGAGCTAATTCGCGAAGTCCGATTTAGTAGTAGTTGTTTGAAAGAAACAAGTCATACCACTAGGCAACCCGACATCCACCCTTGTCGCATCTCTTGCATTTAGAATTCCTCTTTCAAAGCATGGTGGATTTGAAAATGTTAATCCTCTTGATATTTCTCCCCATGCTTTCATGAAATCTATCACGTAGATTCCATCCATCACAATGTGCAAAGCACTCATTTAACCGCAAGTCCGCCGCATCGAAAACACAAAGGGCTTGTATCCGGAGGAGCTGACACATCGAACTTGTCTTGGATCCATGTATTTTTGGGATTCAAGCTCGGATCGATGACAATTCCGCAGATCGAACGGCAAGGCATTGCCTCATCCGCAATTGCTTCAGAGAATGGTATCCCTTTGCCATTCACGATACTTCTGCTTTATCGAATGGCCTTGCCTCGGCCTTCCCCGCTAGCATTGGAAATTCGGATAGGGTCCGGGAAAGGGAGTTTTTTAGCTTGTCCATGGCGTAAGAAATCTCGAGCTCAGATCCCTCGCATTTGAAAAAATATAAGCCGCTTGGAAATAGTAATCGAACGTTCGAAATGAGATCGAGATTAGGAGTGGAAATGCAAAGGGTGGGATTGATTTAGCGGGGACTACAAAGAAACGTTTCGATTTTCACCATCTCGTATTGTTGTTTTTTGCCTTGCTTCGTATGTTCTCTCTCGTAGCCCTTATCTTATAGCAGCTTGTCGGTGGTTTGTATGGTCTGCGATTCTGAGAATTTAATTTAATCGCTAGCCGGCCAGGTAGCTACTGATTTTCCTTCACCAACAAATTTAAATGTTCGGACTTGCCTACCCGTGTCGCTTCTTATTAACAATTCAAAGAACGAAACCAACGAAGCTTCTTTTCCATTAAAGATATCGACCAATACACACCACGATTGCTAAAGATAGCATTACACCGTCTCCAACAACTTCCTTAGATAGCTCCGTAACTATTTCGATCCCTAAATCTAAGGAACTCAGAAAAGACAACCAAAAAAAATCAACTCTTGTTTATGACGTCCAACACTCCCCTCAAAGTTGACATCGTTGCAAACTAGACCTGCATAACTCCAAAACAAAAGAAAACTGAAGCAAACTTGCAGAACTGAAAAAAAATACTCCCCCTCAAGATGAACAGAGAGTTGGTTCAGACTTTGATCATGCCCATTTCTTCCACACATTGAGTAAACCTTTTCCTAGCAAGTGGTTTGGTCGATGTCTCACCGTCATCATGTGTGTGCCAAGATGCTTGATTTGAATTTTTCCTTCCTCCACCTTTTCTCGGGTGAAATGGAATTGTACTTCTATATGCTTGGCTTTTGTAAAGTTGCTGGGATTTCTGACCAGACTTACAGCAGCCCGATTGTCATTCATGATAACAGTAGCAGTCTTTTGATCTATCCCAAGATCTGTGAGCAACCTCCGAAGCCAAATAGCTTCTTTTGCGGCTGCACAAATAGCCATATACTCCGACTCACATGTGCCGACCGGGCCAGAAGCTTTCCTTGCTTCCCCTTTGCTCGGTGATCACTCCCCTTGCGGCCCAAAAAAACGTAAGCCCCGAGCGTGATTTCCTGTCTTTGGCTTCACCAGCATAATCGGCATCAACAAATCCCTCCAAAGGGACATTATCGTGCATTGACCTTGATACAAAATACCCAATCGAGGTGTGTCTTTGGAGATACCGGAGTATCGCGTTCGGGGGCTTGCCAATGGGAAGGACACGGACTTTCCATGTATCGGCCGACAAAGATCACACTTTCAGCTATATCAGGCCGTGTGGAAACCATAAAGTGCATTAATGAACCCACAATACTCCGATAGAATGGGCCAATTAGAGAGCCCGTTTTCTGTTTATTGCTTTGAGCAGAATCAACCATGATCAACTTGAAGGGGTAATGACCTCTCTTGTGCCGGGTCATGGTGCATTTCAAAGAAGAGATTCAACCCCTTGGACTGGTGAATGATGATACCGCTTCTTTGGATCATGTAATACTTGTATGCCAAGGAAATACTTCAATGGCCCCAGATCGCTCATGTGGAACCGTCTTTGCCAAGGATGCTTTTCTGCATTGTCATAAGCGCGAGAAGAGTTAGCGACCAAAATCAGATCATCAACATAAAGCACCACAAAAATCACGCGGTGATCCAAGGGCTTTAGTGTATATGTTCCAACGGCATTACTCCTAGTGAACCCATGGCTAGTGAAGAAAGCATGAATTGTTTTGTACCACAAACGTGGAGATCGCTTCACCCATAAATGGCTTTCTTGAGCCTCAAGAACTTTATCTTCGGATCCTTTAGAAATGTATCCTGGGGGTTGCCTTAGGTAGACCTCCTCATCAAGTTTACCATGCAAGAATGCGGATTTTACATCCATCTGGCGAGGTCCAAATTCATGGTCACGCCGCTAGAAACAGATTCGATCAAGACATGCGTGCTCTGAGGGCATATGTCTCTTGAAAGTCCACCCCTGCAGTTTGTGAACATCCCCTAGCCACGAGTCTTGCTTTATATTTAGAGATGACATTGTGTTCGTCATACTTTAACTTGTAGATCCACTTGCATGTAATGGATTTACGTCCTTTGGGCAGGTTACAAAGCTCCCAAGTGTTATTCTCCAGCAAGGAAGAATACTCTTCATCCATAGCTTGTTGCCACAGGTGCCTTTGTGAACTCTTCATGGCCTCATGAAAGCTGGTCGGTTCGTCTATAGAAGCATTACTTTGTGCGGTCTCAATGAATCACAGACCCCTTTGGGTCGTTTTTTTTTAAGATAGTCAAGCATCTTATCAGTGTGTTTCCTGGCACGCGAGGACCTCCTCAAAGGTGGTTCGGTGTTTTCTTCATCACTTGATTCTGCCCCCAGATTAAGTTACGAAGGCAATTCAAACTCTTCCAAAAGGAAGATCTTGCTGGTCATCTTCCACTTCGAGAATCACTAGTCTTTGTCATCCATAAAGCGCTTGTTGCGGTGAGAGAATCCCCTGTTTAGAGAGGTCACGCACCACGCCTAATGCTAAAATTGCCTTAATCAAATACCACACTCCTGCGTACTATCATTTTTCTAGTCGTTGTTGCGTAGAGCTTATACCCTTTCATGGTGTCGCAGATCCCCCAAAACATACAAGGTAACGCCCCCTTGTAGAGAGTTTTCCAGATTTCGCTCACTCTTGCAGGTGAGCATATGCCGTGCACCCAAAAATTCTAAAGCTTGTGACATCTGGTTTTTCTCCGGCCCATGACTCCTCCGGACACATCCAAATAGTGCTTTAGTTGGCACTTTCGGTTAATGATGTACACTACCGTAATGCTTTGCCTCAGCCCAAAACTTAAATTCAATTCCTTTGATAGAATCATGGCTCTAGCACATTCGAAAGCACAACCAGATTCTTCCTTTCCACAACCCCGCTTTGTTGGTGCTCATGTGCAATGGAGGTTTCGTGGATTACACCACATTCTTGGAGAAATGCTTTTGCAAACTCATTGCTTGTGAACTCACCTCCTTGGTCTGTTTCGATCATTTTCGGTTTCTTGCTTTTGAAAGTTTCTACTAAACTCTTCCATTGTTTAAAGAACTCAAATGTCTCGGACTTGTATGCAAGAAAATAGACCCAATTCTTTCTAGTACAATCATCAATCAACAAGAGAAAGTACACGAGCCTCCCATGGAGGTGACTCTAGCCGACCCCAAATATCCATGTGGACTAGATCAAGGGGTTGGCTGGCTCGTGTAGCGTGCTGTTTCTTGTATGCCTTCCCCTCAATTTGCCTAATACACATCCCTCACAAAGTCCGGAGGGTGGTCTGATCTTTGGAAGCCCTTTCACATAATTTAACTGTCTCATTTGCTTTATAAATCGAAAGTTTGCATGTCCCAATCGTTCATGCCATACTTGGTTTATATATCGGATGAGCTTGCATTTAACGCCGCGGCCTTTGTTCTTTGTACCAGCCGAGTCTATACGACCTCCTTCCCTCTCTCCTTGGGCTAAAACCCTCTTATGGCCATCCTTGACGATGCACTTTCCACCACCGAAAAGTTGCATACAAGTTGGCATCATCCATTTTAGAGATTGATATCGATTGGCTTCCGGATCGGTACAAAAGCGAGTTTTTCGAAAGGGATTTTGCTTGTAGACACCTTCAGTCCCTCTTTGTCCCAATCCCCTTTATGTTTAGCATTCCTTTTCCAATCTTGACCCTATGATTGCCGGCCTGACTTCAAACTGTTCAAAACAGATCTCTTCTATTGGTCATATGGTCACCGGCACGGAATCTAAGTACCAAGAGCCATGAAGATTTGCAACAAAGCTGGGGCGCTCTAGCATCCCATGGGTCATCTTCCACAATCCAGAATACAAATAAGCAATGAGCTTCCACCAAAGCATTACAATTTTATCTACCCAATTGTGCGCACGAAATCTCCATTTGGATTTGTTATGAGACTCTTCTTTTTCAGCCATGAAGGCTCGCAGTAACGATACCATAGAGTCACCGCCGAGTTGTGATCAGATCCACTAGACTCGCTTGCCTTTGAGGCTTTGTGCCCATGGTGCCCCTTCTTCTTCTTTGATTCTTCTTTATCCGATGGCTTGGACTTTCTTTTCCTTTTATCCGTTTGGGATGGGTCTTTTGCAATATGCCCATACTTATTGCAATTGAAACATTTCTGCTTTCACCCGTTTCCCTGTTTGCCAACAAAGCTTGCCCTTCTTTATTCCCCATCCTTTTTTACCTCCAAATTGATTGGCTTCTTCCATAAGAATCTGGCGACAAGCCCACTCAATCTGCACATGTTCAGCCGAGCCAATCAAGTTTTTCACATTATTGTAAGAGGTGGGTAATCCAAGAAGCAATGCTCCAACAATGAGGTCATCCTCAAGCCCTTTCTCCATCCCTTTGAGTTGAAGAGCCGCTGCCTTTATCTTAGAGATGTACTCTTCTTGGACATGCAATCTTTCATCTTGGTGGTGAAGATTACAAAGATACAAATTTGCTTCTTTGTGAAAAATGTCTCTTCTTATAGATTATACACGGCTGGTCCCAAGCTTCCTTTTGCACCGTCCGCGAGCCTCCACTTGAGCGATCATGGTATCATCCAAATACCGATCATGCGATTCTTTGCTTCCCAATCTCTTTTGTTTGCCATTTGAGCGGCTTGTCTTTCTACCTCGGCTTTCTTAAGTCCTACCTCACTCCCCTCGAAGATGTCGTTCCTTTGACAATGAGCCGTCGTTGAGCTGTAGGCTTCACATCATTATCACGGGCCTTGGTTCATCTCCCCGAGACAATATGCCGTAGTCCCTTCTCTCGCAAGTTTGCCTCTCACCTTTATGAACCAATAGAAGGCGTTGGCATGTGACAACCTTTCTATCTTTCCCATTGCAGCTCAATCTTAAGCATTTACGTGTTCACCTGAATCGTCCCCGCTCGATACCATATTAACAATTCAAAGAACGAAACCAACGAAGCTTCTTTTCCATTAAAGATATCGGGATCGTTATACACCACGGGGATCCGGTGCTAAAGATAGCATTACACCGTCTCCAACAACTTCCTTAGATAGCTCCGTAACTATTTCTCGATCCCTAAATCTAAGGAAGCTAAAGACAACCAACAGTGTCAACTCTTGTTTATGACGTCCAACGTCATAAACAAGAGTCACCATCTCAGATTGTTGTTTTTGCCTTGCTTCTCGTATGTTCTCTCTCGTAGCCCTTATCTTATAGCAGCTTGTCGGCAGGGTTTGTATGGTCTGCAGATTCACGAATTTAATTTAATCAGTGGCACAAAGAAGTAGCTACTGATTTTCCTTCACCAACAGCTTAAATGTTCTGACTTGCCGGCCTAATGCGCTTCTACGGTGGCCCCACAGCTTAAATGTTCTGGCTGGACTTGCGGAATGCTTCTACGGTATGGGCTTTACCCCACATTTAAAATACCAGCTTGCAGTGTCAATACCAGCATTGGGGAAACCTTTTCCCTTCTATCGGAAAATTTCCTATAGTTTTCTCACCCAATCGGAATTTATAAGTTTGAATCGGATCGTTCCTGCAAACAAAATTCACAACCGGATCCCACTTTACCAAGACAAAGAGAACTCAAAGTATATTACAACCACACAAGGACTCAATAGCTAAAATATCAAAGTAAAACCAAATCAAAATGCTATATTGAAGCAAAGAATCATACTTAAGAATACAATAGCCTAAGAGGGAATTAAACATGTAACATCAAGAAGAAGAATAAGTTTGGTTCTCTCCTTGAAAGGATGTTGTAGCTGCCATTCAGGAGAAAGATAACCTCTGCATGAATTGCCACTGAGACCCTGGATTATATCTTGTCTATTTGTTGCCACATAGTCATATATCAGCCATGAATCTGTAGAGTTTCGGACATAGATCTAAATCTAAAACAACATTCTCAGGCTTCAAGTTTCCATGGATGCCATGGCGGCCATGTGTAAATGCCAGAGCCCTAGCTACTGCTATGGCGATTTTACGCCTTAGCTCCCAATTTAGGTTGCCAAATAAGAGCCTATCTAATGAGCCCTTTGGAAAATATTCAAGCACCAGCATTCTGGTATTCCCTTGAGCACAGAATCCATAAAGACTGACAAAATAATTTGTATCCATCTCAGCTAGGAGGACCATTGCTTGCCTGAATTCTTTCTCTCCTTTCTGAAAGCCCAATTCGATTTTCTTCACTGCAACTTCTGTTCCATCCTCTAGAATCCCTTTGTAGACACTTCCAAAGATGCCTGCTCTGATTCTGTGACTAAAACCCCCTGTAGCCTTTTCTAGGGTTTCAAGGGAAAACTCTGTGAGCGTTTTAGATGCAGAGCAGGCATTGGACTTAGACCCCCTATAACGTGATGCTCCCTGTTTTACAGAGATTATTGTATACAAGAATGGCAAGAATTTCGGATGAATGCATTGTAAAACCGTCTGAGGCAGTAGATTATCCAGTTGCAATGAAAAAAAATGACTGCCCTTCATTCAGTTTTGGACAGAGCCGCATTGGTTCTCTACATTCTGCATTCACAATACAATATGCAAGGGCATCTAATTTGCAAGGGCATTAACAATCTTGATCTTCTTGCCAAGAAAGTACAAAGCTAGATCTTTACGTAATATAGAACAGAAATAAAAAATACAGAGATTTACCTTTCAGAGCTCTGTGTGGTGTATCTATGTGTATTCCAGCTCTGTGTGGTGTGGTTTTTCTCCTTAAAAGCAGATGCCCTTGTTCTTATTGCATAAATCTTGTTGGGCAAAATCTAGACCAGCCCCAGTTCTACAACTCTGCTGAACGGATCTGAAATCTGCTACTCTTGAGGACTGTGGTCCGTTCTCCTAATCACAGGAACTATCCTTCGGCATTGTTCTTCAGTTCACAAGTATTGACCAACGCTGAGGCATCGTTCTTCGGCTTTCGTGTAGCAGAGTTTCCCTCCTTTTTGTTTCTTCGTTTGCAATAAATTATGTGGGCGATTTTTTGTTGGAGGATGTACTATGGCAAGTACCGGTTTGTATTTTCCATATCGGATAATCCCCCGAATTCAACAATTTATGTGCGGAACTGGTTCCGCCACTCAGCCATGCTGGACGGTGAACTGGAAATTTAAGACGGAGAAAATGGCTTTACCCCGGAGTTTCCCCAACGCTGAATACTGCCTACACACAACTATCGGATTCCACAAATGGTCTACTAGTCTACAGAAAGTTGAAAGTTGGAGCTATTATCCACGCCCTAGATTAAACCACGGCCTAGATTAAACGGCTCAAATTTAGTCAACTCAATGATCTATTTTTTTTATCCATATACATGTTTAGCAATTCCTAGCATTTGTGACCTATTTGGTAGTTGTCTCAAGTGGCAACCATTTTATCTTTAAATAAGCAATTCAAGATATACGCATCTTTGATTTTTATTCATACTAGTAACGGGTGCCCGGCGTTGCCGGGCATAAGTACGTTTTTAAGTCTAATAGTTATGAAATTGTATGTATGTGCACAATATTTTGTTTATCATTACAAGAAATTTATCGCGGCGGCCAAGGCCACCGCGAACATTTCTCTTTTTCAAAAGTGTGCAGTTGGACCCCAGTTAACGTCCAACATTCTCTTCTGCAATGGCCAAGTGATTCTAGATTGATGTGAAGCAACTTCGTAAGATCTTACATTCTAACTCTAATTTAGAAATTACAAAGTACAATATTTAGCTTAGTCTTTTAAAAAGTTGGTCAATACTTTTTGTTATTGAAGGTTCATGTGTTCACAGATATCAAACATCAAGTAGAATTATCAATTTGCAGAACTGAAGATGCCTCATCATCACTAGAATGCTATTTTTGCGAATAATATAAATTACGAAATAAATCCAAAAGGAACTCCAATACAGCATCTCTCGACACAAAGGCTGGTGAGTTACCAAAGGCGCTCATCCACCATCCATAAAAATCATCTAGATTTAGCTCAATAATGTAGTCTTTTTTCATCTGTGCCATCTTTGCAAATCAAAATATAATTGCAAATCAACTCAAACGTTCGCTACAATTTCACACAACGATAGAATCCACATACGCATTACGCCAAGATTAGAAAAATGCTAATTTCATATTAAACAATCCAAGCTTTAGCAATGTAACAAAATGGGAGAATATTTACCTTGCATGCAATTAGTGAAGCAGAAGAGAAGCGCTCACAATAGCTCTTCAAGTGCGCTCAATGCGTCGTGACAATAAGAAGGTCTTCTATTTATAAGATGGAGTTTTGTTGGATGATCGACACACATAACTAATCTAGGGCTATATTTATGCCAAGTGCCTATATCACAACTCGCATGTAATCATTAATATCATTCGATATATATTTCATATCCACAATTATCCTAAAATGGGTATCATTAAGATTCTATATATATTGGGATTGATATCTTCTAACAAATTTGCCAATGGCCGCAATAAATGCAAAGTGCACACATGTCGTGCTTTGATAATTCGCAATAAATTCAAAGCGTAATCTTGTATAACCAAGATTCCCCTAGATACCCTTAGATTTCCTCTTAGATTCCTTAAGATTCTACAAAGATTCCCCTAGATTCTTAAGATTCTATTGGGATTCCCCTAAACTTTATTAAGATTCTCTTAGATTCTCCAAGATTCTATTTAAATTCAAATATTTTTAAAGACTTTATGACAATTTGCATAGATTCTCCTAGATTTTCATAGAGTCTATTAAGATTCACCTAGATTCCCAAAGATTATCCCATGATTCCTCTAGGTTCCCGAAGATTCTATGAAGATTCTCCTAGATTCTTCAAGATTCTATGAAGATTCTCTTAGATTCTTTAAGATTCTATCAAGATTCCCTTAGATTCTCAAAACTTTTAGGAAGATTCCCAAAGATTCTAAAGGGAATGTACAAACTCGACTGGTAATAAGAAAAACTCCAAAAATTGCATTGTGACGCCAAGTTTTTAATATGCTTTGTTCGTTGATGATTGAACTATGATCGGTCGTGCCATGAGCGATTTTTGTAGTAACTTATAAGATTCCTTGCAAGATATACATAGTGTGAAAAGACACGCCCACATACACTCCTAATATTCCCTGAGACCATTTCTTGAGATTAGGGCCAAAGGCAAATATTTGATGTCTTCAAATGTTTGACTAGTTGTGCATAGGGAATAATGTATTGATGGATAGCATAGGGCCAGATTATATCCTTTATTATAAAGTTTTAGTGTATGTCGTGCATAAAACCCTAAAACTTTCGACGGCCCAGATTTGATGAAATCAATGGAAGACATGATGCCACGTAAGATTCTAGGGTTTTTTTTTGCTATGAGATTAAATGGCCTCGATCTTATGGTCGAGATTTGATGTGCATTTTTTTTAGGGTTCGTTAAAAGTTCCGACGACTTCTTCTTTCCTAGCAGCATCCAAGAATGGTAGAAAAATCTATCAACTCTGACGGCTCTTGGTGACCCCCCGGCTCTTGGTGGCTTTTGGCGGAGTTGCACCCGCTCACTCAACTCGACTTATTTCTTAGCTTTTGATTTTTGAACAGGATATATGATTTTATTGTTCCGCAGCCTATCCCCGCTTGAAGCCGTTTGTTGGAGCCGAGAATAGTTAGACTGCTTGGGTACAAGTATTTTTCAAAATTTGCATGCAAGAAGAGTAAAAAGTCCGAGAAAGATAAAGCGGTCTGCAAGGGGCTTGGTAGATTCGGTCGTGGGTTTGCTATGGTGCCGTATCTGGATCCGCTTTGGCCGCTTCTCGTAGGTCTCGCCCATTGCGATAATGCAACCAGCCATGTTTATCGTGTTTTGCTTGACAAAGCAAAGGAAACGCCAATCAAGGAATGGGTTAGGACATCGGAAGATTTATTCACATGAATCCCGAGCTTAGATATCGCGGAATTTAAACGAGCTTTTAGTAAGGTCGATCCGCAAAAAAATGGGGATAAACTACAGGTGGCCCATTGGCGAAACCGGAGTAGTTGCTACTACAGGTGATGCATGATGGCAGACCTCCCTTTGTTGCTTTTATGGGCGGTCATGCAAAAGCCACGTAATGTTGATGTAGGTAGAATTTCGATTTGCGTAAAGAACCACGCTTTTCCCTCTTTGAAGGATCAAAATTTGCGCTCGGCTCCCGAGGCGGATATGCTTTTGAATTTAGGCACTTAATCTGCCTTTGGGATTGGTAAAAGAAGGTGCTTTCGTTTTTAAGTGGCACGTTGCTTGGATAAATTCGAGTTGTAGAAGGTACTTTTTGTTCTCGCGCACCACATGTATTACCTCTATATCTGCAGTTGAAAAGCGATCCCGATGCCCATTGATGAGGTACGCATTTGATAAAGCGAGGGCTACACCATTCAACACTTCTTGGTTCTCTATATCCTCTATATCCCGCAAAACCCAGGTAAAGTCTATATGTACTCAGAATCATACATCCGATATAATGGCAATAGATGCATGATTCGAGAGATGGACTTGCAAGAAAACTCTTACATTGTACATATTTTCATCCGGTTTTAATGATATGACTAGTTTGGGTTAGGTTATTAGTTGTTTAGTTGCTTCGTTGTAATCTACTAGGGGACATGAGTTTCCGCATTTACAAATGATTGTAAGCTTCAAGATAAAAAGTAGGAATTGGGGAATCTTACACTCAAGCTTCATTCTTTGGCGAAAAAATATTCTTTGTGGAGTAGGAGGATGCCATGTGTATACTGGGAGCACCATATTCAAATAAATATTTGCATTGAAAATGGTATGTATTTTGTTTTCCTTTATTGGTTTTTATCCTATAGAGATGTATCATTGCATTGTACCCGTAAATTCACCAAGAATTGAAGCTTGCAAAGTTAGATTGATATATATTGCGTGTTAATGTACTTGCTCTTCATGACCAATTTGATTGCAGTTATGCAAATCTTTACAATGTACATGGAGTCTAGCGAAGCATCTTTTGTTGCAGAAAAGTCATTATGATTATGCAGGCCTTTTCAAATTTTTTATGCCAAAACTTATGGTACATTGTGTTGCAAAATTCTGTTTGCCAAATTATTTGACACGCTCAGAAAAGTAATGTTCCAATTGTGCTAGGTTGGAAATATCATTGAGAGTTGTTAAGCAAATTGATGTTTCCCTACATGTAGGAAGATGTTGCGGCTCTGAAACTATGAGAATCTCAGAAAATGTATCATACGAAGCTTCAATTGGTTGTAGATTTAGAGAACACATGTTGTCTTGGTAAACTATACATATTTGCAGATTCTACATCTTAATTTAGCACTCCATGCACATTATACCATTGTATAAAATGCCAGGCATAGCGTTAAAGTAATCATTGATTATCTGCTATTGTTTTGTCAACGTTTTTGCATTGAACTTTGTAAGTGGTAGTCTTGGTTTTGTTTCCTTACCCCTTCCCACGATGATAGAGATCATGATAAAGCAATGAACGAGTCAATGTAAAGCAGGTTGTGCACTATTGCAATACATGATATAATTATCTCTCGCCGCAAAAACAGTATGAGAATTTGGCTTTAGAAGCATTTAGCCTTTCTTCATTTTGTTTTTAATTCAATGTTGGCACCAAGCTCCAAAAAGCTTCCGGTTATCCCACTAACAATAACCAACGAATGAACCATTAATTTATGCAACCATTAGCTTTGCTAGCACATTTTTTTATTATCTTTGGGGTTGCTTCTTTTCAAGTTTGCTCTACTTTTAACACTAACCGAAATATTTAGCCTTAAGTTAAGGATGATGTACTTCTTATAATATACCAACTCCAAATGCCCAATAAAATACTAATGTATATGGTATTTTAAGAGCCACCAAACATTTATATGCCTTTTATGTGGAATATCTTTTCTACGAAAGCCTAGCAACCAGTAACCCGAGGTTGCTCACCAGCTTCCGTTAAGAGTAAGCAAACATGGAAGACATTAAGAAACTTCCCAGCCTCTGTTAAGGGTAAGTGAGGATGGAAGACATTAAGAAACTTTGTCAATGCATCAAGCTGTTCTAGGCTCAGGAACATGTATGCAGAGGCTTCTAAGAGAGGGGCAAATTGCATTAGAGGAAATTTGAGATCTCATTTCATCCCCATAAGAATCCTCCAATGGAATGGCTACCCTCTATTAACTGCAATTAATGCAGCACCAACAACTTCATTGCTGTTGTTTTTCCCCCATAACTTTTGATCCACTTGTCAAAATGTTGCGGCGTTTGTTGCATTAGATGCGGAATGAAAAGATCTTTCCAATGATATATGGTTATGATGTATTTCAATATGGTCATATGCGTTAAACCTTAAAAAAATATGATTTTTTGCTTATTTCTTATATATTTATATCGTAAAAGATGTATGAATGGGTTATCACTAGATAGATCTTGTGAAGACGAACCCATTGCTACAAAAAGTTTTTGAATCGGAGTTCTGGATCAAAAGTTATAATGAAAAAATGATACTACAGAAGTTAGTTGCAGCTGCATTAATTACAGGCTGCCACATAATACTGGAATGAGATATACTGGAGCTCTTCTCTTATTGGACAGTTTAAAAAGCTGACATGGCATTTTAAGCATCCCTTAATGGGACAAAATGTGATCTCATTTTTCCTCTAATGGAAAGCAAGGTAGAGACTGAATGAAAGGATAATGTACAGAGTGATGAGCGGCACCTTAGTATCATTGCTATCTTAGCATTTACAAATCCTCAACATATGCCCAGCAACGCTGGGCACTGTTACTAGTGTTAAAATAAAGAGTTGATGTTAGTCAATGTTCGGAAGACATTTGTCAAGAAGTTTATTACTTTCTCTGTCAAAAAGGAAGATTTGCGAATACATCAACGCAGAAGACATTTGTCAAGAAGTTTATTACTTTCTCTGTCAAAAAAGAAGATTTGCGAATATATCAACGTATTCTGGAAGCTTCATAAGCTTGCCTCCAAACAAACTTGTTGCTCCATTATCCCTTGCAAAGGCTGTGAGTAGATGGGGAATTGTCTCTTCTGTTAATTCATGATTTTGAAAGCCTTCAAAACTTGTTAAGCAGTAGATACCACTAATTTCTTGTGCATGTGATGTTGATGGAATGTGTAAGTTGGTAATACATACATTGGATTACGAAAACATGGATTTTCGTTTTTAAGTCGGGGCATTTTAAGGTTGATAAATCATAAGGCATGTTTTAATTGTAAGACATGGATTATCTTATGCAATCAAAATACACAAAGTGTTTTAGACACATATATGATGTATCATTTGAAACACTTATTTTATCCATTTATTTTATGCATAATACACATTGGGGTTGTAGCTTCACAATTCATGGCTCAACTTTCATAATCAACTTGCTAAGTCATGAGTGATGCTGGGGAAGGATAATATCGTACATGGAAATAGTGTTCAAATATGTGTGGCATGCGATAGTACATATATTTGAGACATCCATGAGTAAATCTAAAACATGGGCATCTTGGAAAGCTTCTCCATAAGACTTGCATAAAACAAATGGTAAGCACGTAAGCTTATTGCAGAAAAGAAAAAAACTTATGCTTGCCAAGCCTCCTATGTATAACCTATAAGTTGGTGAAAGAGTTCTTCTGCAGCCTATAATACGTGATGCTAGAAAGCTAGAAGATGTAAATCCCACCATATATTGGTCTCCAACATAAAATTATGCCATAAAAACAACCAATTCCTTGAAATTGTAAAATATTATGAAAGCAACATATTATAGTAATTGTGCATCTCTTAAATTGATTAGTTCACCTAATGTATTATCAAATTCACGAAATAGAGGTGCAATGCCACACCCCTAGGGGCGAGAGGTGCTTTAAGGACCTACGTCAGTGCCATCTCATGGTTTGTGAACTTAAATTGCAATGATTCGGGTAGAAATTTCTAGGTGGAGATATTGCCATGAACTTAAATTGCACTGATTCGGGTAGAAAAAAATCGACATCTAATAAAATCATCATAAAAAGCCGGCCTATTTTCATACTTTAAGTCATTGTTGCCGGACATGAATGTAGAATCCGATTTGAGAATAAAAACTATGAGAACTTAAAAGGTAAGAAACGTAATAAGCCGATTATCGACTTTGAGTTCTTGCAACAAGCCAAACAAAGTTATATATTAGCATCAAAGACCGCAAACAAGAAAGCAATGACACATAAAATCATGAAGACACAAATCTTCCTCAGACTTTCATGTCCGAAATACATAGTTATCACTTTCAAAAATTTCTCATTCCTTTCTTCGACTTAGGATGGCCAAAAGCATTTTCTTACATCCGCCATGCTATAGAATAGAAACCACATCACTTAGCCATTTAACTATTCACAATGGTTGTGTCCAAATGCTTTTCTGAATGAATGGCTCTGCCTAATATAAGCCTATTTGAACACCAAATAGCAAATAGCTTGACATCTCATATGTAAGGAACACCATGGGCGTGTTCAACATGGGTTCAATACATGACTCCTCAACAACACATATTGAAGGTATAGATAACAAAGGCGATCTATTCAAATTAAAACTGACCTTGCCCTATTGTAGAAAGACCAATTCTTTAATCTGGTCCATTTGTCAACTTCAACTCCTACACTAAAAAATATGGCACAACTTAAAAAACAAATCCTTTTCTATAAGCAAAACTATCGGCCCTAAAAACACACAAAGATCTGATCTACCTTGCAAAACCTTCATGGTAGACAATATGTAAATGCATCGAACATCTTCTTCAAGTAATGCAACAGGCCTCATAAATAAGAAACGAGTTAGTTAATGCCAAGCAAATCAAATTTTCCCCGAATGAAATCCTGTTCATCTCCATTTTCCCAAAAACCAAGCTTAGTACCGAGTTCAATTTGCATAAGCAATAGAAATGTGGTTGCAATTGCACAAGCTAGGGCATCAACTCTTAACAACATATCTATAAAATCGAGAGCTGAACCATAGTGAAACGTGCCACTTTGTCAAAACAATGCAGCAATTTCCTCTTGTAAAGGGCTTGCGCCTAGCTCCACAAAATAAATTTTTCTTTTTTACTCCCATAGGCTTCAAAAGCTTGCTTATATGACCAACACATAGGCTTAGTTATAAGATCATAATTAATTTCGGACTTATTTCTACACCATGAGGTAGCTTACAATTTGAAATAACAATTGGATAACCGTTTTCTGTTGTTTGGCCATCACAACATATCTTTGCAATTGGAAATGCTAGACTCATCGACAATTCTAAATAAAACATGATGTCTAGGGACATGACTGTTTTAAAACACAGACATTCCGCAGCCTATACTGATTCGCCCTGCAAAAATCGACCAAGTAGACAAAGCTAATGCACAAGAAGAGCCTATGATGGTTCAAAGAAACAATTAGTTGGCGATCAAAAGAGCACCTATAACTTGCAAAACGGCCATCATAAACACAGAAACCAAAAAAACAGCCCACTAGCATCTTAGCGATTTATTGCCACGTTCAACAATAGGCCCTAGCTTCATGATTTGCAAGGAATAAAATTTACACCCAATCGATGAGATTCAAGCCCGACAGGTTTGAGAATGCAAAAATATTACATGCAAAGACTATAATCGCATCAACTGGTAGAAAACCAAACGAAGCAATAAAAGAAATTGCTAACCGAATCGATTAGGCTGTGTCTCTAAAGCCTGACTTCAAAATTTCTCCACGATCATTTCTAGAATGTCGTTTGCAGTGAAAGGCCCTCTTTGGACTTGCAAATGATGGAAAGAACGAATTTGAACAATATCAGGATTTTTTTAGGGATCTAGCAAAGGATGGCAATTTGGGCAGGTATTTTAGTAGCATGCCTGTGTTGGATATATCAATACTCCACCTCATCTTTATAGGCCACGTCATCCAGTGACATGGAAATCTATCTAAGAGTCGCATCTGTTCATGTAGGAGTCTATATATTAAGCTACGTGAGGAGCTTGTCCCACGGTTTTCTCTATTGAATATATTGCATTATATTAGTTATCTCTGTCCCTCTCTATATTATTTACATGGTATCAGAGCTCAGGCTCGCGATTTGATCCTGGGCAAAGAAGCAGCGATGAACAAGGAAGTAGGAGAGCCTCCTCCACAATTTAAGATGTGGGCGAGAAGAAAATCGTTTCATTAAATGCCTTCAAGGAATTTGTGGTAAAGGCTCATTCCGTTATAATCCCATGCTTTTCTATGGCATGTCTTAATAGATGCGATACTGACATATTATCACAAAGGCGGCGACGAAGAGGCTAAAGCCTCATCAATTCAGTTCTCCAAAGGCCAAAAATAATGCGTATGAAGAAGGCGGTGTCAGTGGCTTTATGATAGAAACCCGGGCATGGCATCAAGAAGCTGCCGTTAATTGAAACCTAAGGTCCTTGCCGCTTGGAAAAAGGGCCGCGAAAGATTTGGATGGGGCCGTGATGCAAGATGGCGATGAATTGCCAAAGGGCTTCGTTGAGGAAGCAGGCCCAAATTTTCTTTGCGTTAAAGGGGCTGATCACCCATGCGGCAAAGCATCGAAAAACCCCGGGCCCGATAAGATATCTTATTATCACGGCCGTGGCGCTTGGAGATGATGCCAAGAATAGGGCATTTGGAATTGCCTCGAGGACAGAAATTGATGCCCCAAGTTTAGAAATCAAGGAAGATAAGACATTTTCCACCCATTCTATTAATCCAAGTTTTTCGTTTCATAGCAATTTTACATGGCATGAAAACGTTGAAGACCCATTGGTTATGAATGGCTTCAAGAAGAACCTCTGACGGTGATTGCGAGAAGATGTCGACGAGTTCTTATTGATGTCTTGGAAGACCAAATCGGCAAATGGAGAGGATCGTTAGAATCGAGGCGGTTATGAGGGATTCAAAACCCCGATTCTATGGAAGACAATTTCGTGGAAGAACTTTATGCCGCTGCCCAACCGGAGAGGAGATTTCCAACAGAGACTTATTTGTGCAAAATCACGGAAAATCCCGTAAGAAATTGGGGTCCGGTTTGAAGAAAGAACCCGGATAAGCGATGGGTCTATGCAAGCGATTGTTGACTCGTTAGAGGAGAATTAAGAGGAAAATCTGCCTTGATAGGGTTGGAATTGAAGCCCACGAGTATTGAGAAGCATGAGAATGCCGAAATTTGAATTGGAGCATGATACGTAATGGCCAAGAAGACCAAAGCAACAAAGGACAATGAAATTCTCAATGCCAAAGATGCAATTTCGAAGCTCCATATCCCAATTGCGAAGGCTTGGAATCGAAGATGTTCCTTCCAGAGAAATTTCCGAAATTCAAATTTCATTATGCTTTCACGAAGCAAGGCGAGAAACCACCAAGGAGAAGTTTTTGAAGGGGAATTATCTATGAAGATCCGTAAGGTGCGATGAAGAAGCCTTTTTGCATATAAAGCCGCGGAAGAGATTCTCTTATGAATATAGAATCGGGCACTCGTCTGAGACTCAAAAATGGCGGCGCATTTGGAGATTCGAAAAAAGAAAGCTATGCCACTTCAATGAAGACCCATGTAATCCAATCAATGCTGCCTTCAAGATTTGCTCGAATGCATCAAGCGAGAAAAGATTCGAAAGTTATTTACAAGGTAATTTGATTTGTAATGAAGCTTTAACTTTCAAGGAAGGCTGCCATAAAGCGCATTACCTGCTGGTGGAGCAAATTATATCAAGAGAGACTTCGACAGAGTAATTTTGAATTCAATTTCCAATCCCAAGCAGCTAGTAAGTGCCTCAATTCCAAAACAGCCCATTATGCTTGAGATTGAGGGAGGGAATCAAAAGAATTCAAATCAAGATCAATTGGCATTTGCCAATGATGGTTGCAAGAAGGAAAATGCGTTAGAAATGATCAAATTCGGGAGGGCCCAAGACTGGCTATGTAGACCAGGAAGATGTACATTTGATGAAGAAATGCACCTTTCATAATCCCTATCCCATCCCTGATGCACATGATGCAGTTGAGGCGGCTAAGATCAAGGGAGAGCCCAAGATTCAGATTGCGATCAAGACCAAAATGAAGACGCTTATTCTAAAGGTACCAATCTGATTTCTAATGGCAATGGCATAAGATTTAGATGCTCAAGGGAGGGAAGATTAGATGATGTGAGCAATCTAAATATGAGCATGGAAGAAGACCTCACTCCCACGCATAGCGAGAGAAATCAGATCTTTGGGATATGTGTTATGAATTTGCGGATGATCCGGATATGATGCAATCAATCATGGAAAGCGATAATATGAATTTAATGTTCACGGAAGTTGTAAATGTCTTTGATAAAATTCCGCCAAGCTGAAACCGGAGAATTTGAAAGGAGAAATTGCATACATGAAGAGAAAATTTCCGATACATATTCCAAGAACAAGAACATTGAAGAATATTAGAAAATCTGAAAAATGCGAGATGGCTAACATATCAACACGGACATGATGATTTTGGATAGGCTGAGGTGTTCATATTGAGGGAGGGTGTTGGATATATCAATACTCCACCTCATCTTTATAGGCCACGTCATCCGTGACATGGAAATCTATCTAAGAGTAGCATCTGTTCATGTAGGAGTCTATATATTAAGCTCGTGAGGAGCTTGTCCCACCTTTTTCTCTATTGAATATATTGCATTATATTAGTTATCTCTGCCCTCTCTATATTATTTACTGACTGAGGAGCCTAGCAGCCCTTAATCCTTCAAGGGCTTTCAAAACGAGCTAAAAATATGCTTGGGTGACATTACATGATTTAGTCTGCGAACGTTGGTGCACAAACATCGTCTGCGAGGAAAGATCGCAACAATCCTTTTTGTCAAAATAGAGGATTAATGATAGTTTGAAGTACAAAATATGGGCAGACCACGGATCTCTCGTTGCTCTCTGATTACACAGCTATATAAACGCAACGGAAGCTCCTTGAGAAAATCGGCGCATCCTTTTCTTCCCATAATGCGAGAGAATGCAAGCTCGGCTCACGCGCTTTGAGAGCCGAATGGTGCATTAACATTTATCATACCTTCAAATAGAAAGTCCGAGATTTTTTAACCTTGTTCGCCATATCCTTTCACGTAAGAAGATTAAACAACACTTACCATCTTTTTACTTTCAAAGAAGAGGTTTGGGCTACATCTAAACTAATCATGGAATGCAAAGGAAAATACCTCTGGTCCGTCCTTCCTTTCGGAATCTGTTATCCCAAAGATGGGCCTCATATCAACCGGTCCAACGATGCCTAAAATAAGATTCAAAATCCCTAAGCGGATCTAAGAAAACTGGGGGATCGAGGGGGCGGGGAAAGTATGAATAGGATGGGAGGAAAACTAACGAATTCAAAAAAAAAAAAAAAAATCCTGATAAGAAAAATCGAGAAAAGTACTTAGTAACACCACGGTGGTAGATCGAAGTCCGCTTGTCCGGAAGGTATCAAGGGATTTCGAGGAGATGGTTCCTTGCCACCGGATTTACTAGCTGATCGCGTTTTGGGTTACTGCGCAGAAGAGGAGTTTTCGATCTTCGAGCACACACAGGGTGCCGCTAGCGATGCTCATGGAAAGGGTCAAGGGCCGCAAATTCGCAAAGCACTGAGATCATTCTTCATGGAACCATTTCCGGCGTATTTGCCATCGAAGCTACCGTCGGGATTGCGGAGCCAGATCTTGAGCTGAGAAATCCGGTCGTGATCCTGGCCAGAGCACTGGCTGGGAAGCAGTGTTAAAATTTGACGGCTTTCATGCCCGTTTCTTGCTATTTTGCCCGTCAAAACGGGTAGGAAAATTTTTTGCCTACCATAAATAGTAAAATATAAATATATTTTTTTACCATAAATAGTAACGGGTAGTTAAATGCCTGTCATAAGAAAGACAAGTAAAATATTTACATGTCATTTGAAAGGCTAAAAATGTAGATTTGCCTGTCATTTTTTTCCTATAGTCAATCCATATGATATACTTCATATAATATGATTTGTACCTATATTTCTATGGTCCATGGTTTGGTTAATGGTTATAATATTTAATATGCTTGTCTTCAGCCATAGAGTATCCAAAAATTATGAAATGCTTTTTGTACTCTGTATACAATGTTTTTTCTTTGGCAAGGAGAATTGGGAAACAGATGGTTAGAAACTTTACTTCTTCGCTTCAAAAGTTGATCGGGTACAATGCTTGAGCGAGAGAGAGGACTTTGTTGGGACAATTTATGTGGCTTGGTCTATTTATAGAGATGAAAATGGAACTTCTAATAGCTGGTGGAACAGTTTTCCAGCCCTAATGAATTTATGGCAATGCTGAATACTCATTCCTGGAAGCACAGCAAGGTGTGAGCGAGGTTTTTCTCGCCAAAATGCTAGTAAGAGTGCTACAAAAAGTCGTATGAACCGAGAGACTCTTGACGCAACAATATTGGTTTCATTATGTGATGAACCATTTGAATCCATTGATTGGCATGTGTGTTTCATAGATTCATATATAGCAAAAGATAGGAGAGTAATGCCGCTCGTTAGTGGATCTATTTATGTACTCTTTTTTGAGTTCTAATGCAATTAATGCAAATGTGTCTTTGTTCTACATTTTTTGTTAAAAAATTGGACTCTGTCATTTTGAAATTTTGTTTGGAATTTGAAAGGTTAGAATTTGAGAACTTCCTGTCATGCGAAAGACATCACTACAAAACCAAAGCCCTGTTACGACGTCTATTACGACGTCCAGACGTCGTTTGCACGTCGATGATCGACGTCAAAACGTCGATAAACGACGTCTATTTCGACGTCGGAGCGTCGATAAACGGCGTTTATGCGTCGCAAACCGCGGCGTCTTTAGCGGCGGCGTGGCGTCGTTCCAGCGTCGTTAGCGCCGCGTGGAATGACATTGACCACGGCACGCTTTGCCGAGTGGCCGCGCCCGGTAGCGGCCGGCTGGCGTGGCAGATGACCTGGCAACGTCGTTCAACGACGAAAAGTACACGTCATCATGTCCGTCCGGTGGCGTTGCCGTAGCGTAAGCGGACCGGGACGCCAGCGTGTGAAACGTCGTTCAACGGCGTTCTTTGGCGTGGGCGTTGTCACCACCGTCATTGGCAGCTGCGTGTAATCACCGGCCCGCGCCCATCTTGAACAACGTCGTTCAACGGCGCCCGGTGGCGTGGCGGGCCATAAGCCACGGACAACGCGTCGTTCAACGATTAAAGAATTTTGATTAAAAAAATATTTATTTAATATTATTCAATATGATTTAACGGACAGTTAATATTCATATTCAAAATTAACAAATATTTAATATAAATAAATATTTAGTAATATTTATTAATATTAATATTAAATAGTATTAATAAATATTAAATATGAACAAAATAAATCGAGAATAAATATTTAAAAATTTAAAATTCGAAAAAATAGAAACAAATATTGATTAAATTATATTAATGGTAGATAAGCATTATTGTTTAATATGTAATTAAATGTTTAATAAATCTAAGAATAAAAAAATAGAATCGAGCATAAAATTAACATAACAAAAAAATCACAAATAATAAGAACAAAGCATAAAAAATTTAAATTGAATTCAATTAATATATTTCACAATGTAATTTGCACATTACAAAATATATTAAGTCTTTAGTTGTTGCTCTCTTCTTCTTCTTCATTGGCTTCGTCTTCATTTACCTCATTTATATTGTATCGCAACAATTAGTTCATTGTAGTCACAAATAATTATCTAATGAATGATACACACTTCATCCCCCTTTCACGCTGCAGCGATGGCGTCTGCGATGGCGCATGACCGCCTTGTTTGAAGGCCCTTTTCGCGTTCATCTTTAGCGGTAAGGCGACCGACAAATGGCGCCTATTGAGAATGAGCACCAAAACTAATGTTAGTGTTCAACTCGAGAACCTACATTATAAACCAAATTTATACTTACAAATAGCTTATCCAGAAAGCCATAACCGCCCACCAGTCTTATTGGCACTATGGCTTTCCACTTGCTTCGTCGTACCTCGCGCGTCAGTAGCTGCCTTTGTTCTAGCTTCCCCTTTCTTTGATAATATGTTGGCCTTCAAACACTACAATGCAATACAAGGACTTAGTCCACATGGCATCATCTAATTATACGACTCATGGGAGAGATGATGTACTTGAAATGCCTCATTAGTCAACCCGATAGTTGCATGCCACTTCCTCTATCGAGACTCCACAGAGTAGCTTTGGCAAGAGCTTTCAAATGCTTCTTCGATTACCTCTGCAAAATATAAATAAAATATGAGTACAATGAGGTTATAATGAAGAAACGAAAAGAGCCTAATACACGGTGGCTTTAACATGTTTACCCCGCTTTGAACAAACCTCCCTCCATGAGATCTCTCGACTTGAGCTCGGGATATTACGCTTCTAAAAGCTCCTTGATCCTCTCTTTTTCCTCATCATAGGCTCCGAGTTCCATTCACCCTTGTGGGCGTTATGGCAAAACGCTATTTGTGACACTATTAGCCATCTTCCAAAAATTGTAAGCCATCTGCGGTCTTTGTGGCGGCGACAACTTCTTGCTACTACACTCAACATCGACTAACATATGAATATGTGTTAGTGAACAAAAAAGGGCATAATTCAAGATGAACTCACTCATATTGAAAGAGATGCCTTCGTGGAGGTGGTGCGGTGGTGCACGATCTTTAACGAGAGCTTGAAGAGGAATTCGTCCACTCCGACGTAAATCGGCGGTCGGCTCTCGCCGTGGGGTTCATTCTCCTGCGTGCTGAACGGGCCCAAGATTGAATTCTGAAGGAGTGTATGAGCTATGACGTGGAGGGTCATGGGCGCCGGACCTCCGCCTACTTTGTTCAACAACACAGGCGCAATCTCCATTTCTGCGGGCGACATCCCGGTTGCAAGGCATTCCACCTATCTTCGGGTTATCGCCTCGTTGATATCTCGGGTTCCACTGCTCTTAAGTCTTCTGGCGGATCGCGAGGTCCTTTTTCCGTCTCTTCGGCGGTGGTGGTGGTGAAGAAGATCCGCCCATAACCCGCGACGGCGAACATTATGCAAAGGAAAAGAAGGGCCTTAACCCGCATTTACACGCTACATTTAAAAACATTAGAGCGTTAAAAATAAATGGTTAACTTACATTTTATCCTAGAAAAAATCCATACCAAATCCACACAATGGTGGAGGTGGCGGTGGTGTGAGAGCTAAACCGAACGACCAACTTAAGCCTCTTAAAGGCCTTTGCAGGTTTAGGGCTGTCAATAAGGCTACCAAGCCACGCGAGAAGTAAAGTTGTGAACAATAGATATGCCATCGTGCCGCATCCCATGGTTGCTGGACATGTGCAAAAACTTGCAAGTTATTTATATGGAGTCGATGAATAACATAGTAGGAAAGCAACAAATGTTAGCAACATGGGAAGTTCATTACAAAACATTGGGATTTGAATAATTAAAAGTGTCTTTATATATTTGGTTATTAGACAATTAAAAAATTTAATACTCTTAAACATGGCAAGATATACAATATTGTATTCATTATTTGAGTTGTGACAACAACAATTTTGACATCTCAAGGCATCCATGCACTTCATGTGTCGTCTTTGTCTCACAACCATGGTAGAAGATATTCCAACACTTTGTAAGGCTTCAACAACTTGAAGCTTTGGGTCGTGATGAGAATACGTCTTCACGTAGGCACATCATTCTTGTTTTTGCTCCTCCAACTTGTCAAGGCGTCGTTGGTACATATGGGTTGGATTAATCCATTGGGCATTGTTGTTATTATTAAACCACTCCATTCGTCGCATAGCTTGCACGAAAATCCGGAAGCATCTCATAAATATATCCCAATGCATAGACATCATGAATTTCGTGTCCCCATACACGATCATCATCCTTTGATTTCTCAAACCACGGTTTCCTCTAACCATGGATATTTTGCTTGTCCATCCGAAAGTAAGTACCGACACTTCAACAAGGGACGACGCTCTTTGGCGTAAAATGAATTGCATTGTCCCAATCACCAATGGCCACCCACACATTTTGGTACTCATCATCAAAATGTAATTTGACTCTCTTGCAATTAAGCTTTGTGTGAGTGAAGTGGCCTTTGTGGATCTCAAAGACACCTTACGCTAGGGCAAGAGCTATCTCTCGAACATACTTGATATACAACTCGCATTTTGCTCCTAAGTTCAAGCCTATGTGTTTGTCGGTTCTTCTTGGCGCTCTAGCAATTGCATTTGACCATCTTCTAAAACGTGACAAGTTATTAGGTAAATAGTCAAACAAGTGTGCAAGTGTCTCTCCATTCATGAAAGGTAGAATCACCATTGGCCCTATGGTATCCCCCACTAGAGCTAGCAACTTCATATGCAAGTCCAATGGATGTAGCCAAAGCAGGGATCGCGGGCTCTTGAAGCGTATGTATCTTTGAGCCATCTCATGCGTCTACGCCCTATCTTTGCCCTTGAAAACCCATCCAATGTATAGCTCATCATCTTGGAAGTGTTGTGTTCCGTTGATCTTGATTTGATACGATGCGATGTGTTGGTTTCTCCTCAATAAGGCGTATCACATCCACGGCCTCTACGGGCATGGGATCAACAAAGATTGATGTGTTCATGTGATTCTCCAAAGAAAAGTGGGCCTTGCTAGGCCCCGCTCCACTAGAGCTTCCCCACGATGCAAAGCATTTTAATTACCTCAAACGGCGTGCATTGAGATCCGCAATGATGTTCTTGTGATCCAAACGTCGCTTCTTTGAGGAATTCCATGAAGCTACCCATTCCTTGACACGAGCCTCGGCATTGGGACTTTTAAAGCCGCCTTTGAATGCTTCAAACATGTCTTCGCCCATCCATGGGGTTTCCAATCATTGGCTTTACATGTGTGTCAAGGAGAGAAGTCAACATTTCTTCTTGACTGGCCATTTTTGTGCTAACTCAAATTGGCACTTCCTTTTCACATGTCCGACAAAATGGTGCGACCGCGTTGACCCGGTTTGCATCTCCCTATCGGGACTTTCGTTAGCACATATCTCATTTATGACCATGCGTCTAATCTCACTAATCATTAGTGTCTTCACAGTCGGGGCCATACCTACAAACCAATTTAGATTCATTAATCTTGCTTTGTGACTTTTTTCAAACCTTCATTATGAATCTTTACCTACTTTCTTAAGAGTTAGTTTCCCTTTTAATTTTTTTTTTTTAAACCAACTATTTAAATTTTTTCTTGCTCTTAACCACTCCACATCAGTGTTTCTTTGACATCCCTAACATCTTTAAAAAACAACATTCTTAACTAGAAACCCGAAAATCAATAATGCAATTTTTTTCAAAAACCCTGCCCTTGTCCAATCCCGTAAAGATTTCTATTTATTGATATATTAATAAAAAAATAAACAAGAGTAGGCGGTGAGCTTGGACCCGGAACACCTAGTCTTCTCCACTCAAGGCGAGCCGACCATGCCCCTTGTCCAAGTCTCCCCAAATTTTTCTAAACTAAATACATTAATCAATAAAATTACAAGAGTAATCGGTGAGCTTGGACCCGGAACACCTAGTCTTCTCCACTCAAGGCGGAGCCGACCATGCCCTTGTCCAAGTCTCCCCAATTTTTTCTAAACTAAATACATTAATCAATAAAATTACAAGAGTAAACGGTGAGCTTGGACCCGAACACCTAGTCTTCTCCCACTCAAAGGCGGAGCCCGACCATGCCCTTGTCCAAGTCTCCCCAAGTTTTTTTTTTTTTTACCTAAATAAAACATTAAAATTTTATTCTCCTACTCAAACTCAAATTCTTACCTAGAATGTCTTGAGTCGCGAAAATCGATTTCCAAGAGCGACGCATTTTGTTATTAGTGTACATGCAAAAAAATAAAGGCATTCAATAATTAGAAAACTTACATAAATAAAGAAATAAATAAATAAAAAAAAAAAAAAACAAAAAGACCATTCACGTTGAAAAGATCATTGACATTAAAACTATTTACATTGTTAATTAAAAAGAACTATATATTGACATGTAAAAAATGAAAATAAAAAAAAAAGGAAGAACATAAAAAGAAGGGGCCTCGTCTTTCAACGACGTCCCCTTCTTGTAATAAAAAATAGAGGAAGAATGGGCCTCGTCTTTCAACGACGTCCTTCTTCCATGGAAAAAAAAAAGAAGAAGAAGAAGAAGAAGAAGAAGAAGAAGAAGAAGAAGAAGAAGAAGAAGAAGAAGAAGAAGAAGAAGAAGAAGAAGATATTCTTCTTTTCCTCTTTAGTAGCCTACTTGGTGGACTCAATGATCAATGAATTGTCGAAGGGTTTAAGGATTTTGATATCAAAAAATTATGTAAGAGTTTTGATGACCTTTAAGGATTTGGAAGTGTGGAAATTTTATTGTTTAAGCTAGAAGGCTTTTGGGATCCAATTTCTCTTCAATATTTTTGCTTAAGAAGAAGAAGTAGATAATATTGTCTTGTTGGAATACAATAGCATATTTAAAGATTGTTTACACAAGGAATTTCCATTGGTTGTTTATACTATTTTATGACACATGGATTAATAGGCCTTTTCCATATAAAAGCTTATGGATGCATTTTTTTCTTACATGCAAGCATGACACGTGATGGTACATGCACATGTGCTTTGCATGACAACTAAGGTATGTTCTTTTTTGCCTAAAGCTAGAAGGTATGCTCTTTTTTGCCTAAAGCTAGGATATCTTTAAAAGTACATAAAATATCAAGCTTTAATATGCCTTGTACGTGGGCATTCAATGGCAAGGTTTATACATCCGATTTGCTTCTTTGGCCTTTATCTTTGAATAAAAAAATGAGAGTTACAAGGACATTTCAGAATATATCTTTTTGGAGGCTTTGTCAACATTATTTTTATTATTTTTAGTCTCAAATGCTAAAAGCATGACCGATTTTCCCCAAGATATTTTTCCTTATGGAAATTTCTTTAAGTGTTTTATGAACGATGGTACATTTGGAAATATATGCATTTGGGGCTTGGCTCAGAATAGCTATGGCGCCAAAGTAAATAGGGCTAAATCCCTTTTGGATTTACGGCAAGATACAGGTGCTTTGCTTGCAATCTTGATCTGCGGCATCTTCTAGAGTTCCTCACGAGCAGACAAAAGAGGGCTTTATCTTCTGTCTTCATCTGCTATACTGGGAGTCCATCACGACCATATCATAGAGTTGAATGGTGCAGCAGGAAAATAGGCTGCCGGATTTGCTGCCGAATGATCTAGCTATGTCATAATATTACATGGAGTGGCCTCTTGCAAAATATGGCACTGACATATTTCGTTCTGCATTTTGAAATAGCTTCACATAGCTATACTGTGATCTATAATGTGGTCTATACATGGCTTCGAAATAGCAGATATACTGTGATCCGCACCTTGGAAACCGGAGTTAGTTTTATGCCATTAGCTCTGGTGTTTGTGGCCTCTGCAAAATAATCAGAATTACAAGGTACGATTTTGCAGATAGATGTCATACAAAGCTTTTCTTTTTCTTTATCTCTGGATAAATCTCTAGTCTTAGGAAAGGCTCCTAGTCTGTGGATGCCGGTGCTATATCCACTTGTTATATCCAATATTTGCTTCTGTGTCAGCTTGTATATGACAGGCTTGTCTCCGAAAAATGGAAGCCCGAGTATTGGAACATACCGTTCTGCAGGAAACAGATGGTTCTTATTTGCTTGACAGTGTTTCCTTGTTTTTCTAGCACGATTGCAAATATGGCAAAGCTTTTTAGCTATGGTGGAGCATGTTGGCTATAATGCCTTGGACAAATACAGTGGTAGGCCAAATAAATAGTTGGCATGATGGCGAAGATCAGTATGTGATGCCTCTAGCAATTAACGCCACAACATGGATTGAGCGAATGCAATCTACTACATTATGGAGTGCGAAAATAAGGTCAGATATAATTTCATTTGAAATGCATATTGGTCATGGATACGTATGGAAATTCAGATTACTAGCACTTCTGGTGACTTTAATTCCTAACATAATGAGTTTCTACTTGAGTTAGTTATGCGGGATTGATAGCCATAGCTACCTAATAAGTTCATAATGAAAAAGTATTTATCGCTAATATGTCTAAGTTATTGCTTCCCAAAAGAGTTGAAGCCTCGAGTTATATTTTATATAGCATGAGGGTATCTGCAATTATTAGTGGAACATCTACCACAGTTTGTATGTGCTATGCTGTAAAGATAGATAGATATGCTCTTAAGAATTAAGTTAAATGAAATGTAGCTGAATTTTATGATCTACAGATGCTGAAATTTATGATCTACATGGCTCTAATTGTTTCTAATGATCTATACGTCATAAAGATTGGTCTATATTCTATTTTTTAATCTATATTTTTGACTTACAAATAATAATATGGACACACGCATGAATTAAGATTTTTTTCAGAACTATTAATATACATTTGGAAAGTTTGACATGTTGTAAAGTTTATATTACTTCTGGCATAATAGAAAATAATATGATTGGGAAGAATGTATATGGATTTAAATCTGAAATTATATATTGCGAACAATTTGGGAAGCCTAAACTTTATGGTTCCATAATTCTTTCTTGTTTATGTCACCCCAGGGCAAAAGGATACAATTGGTGATCAGTGATAAACTGAGAGACCCAATGTACCTTTTGGCCCTTGCATCGTTACCGGGATTACTGCTAACGTTTGCATGATTGGCTGCAGGTACGGGTTCTCTCCTCCAATTGTCTCTTATTTGCTGTTAGGGTTGACTGTAACGTGGAGATGGAATTATTGGAAGCGGAACCAAAGCTGCATCTACTTTGTACTTCTACTTTTTTACTTGAAACATGGGAATAATTTATAGTAATATTATACGTGTATACTTTCAAGTTTCATGGTAATCATATACATATGTAAGTTACAGATCTACTAAAATAATGCTTTGCTATTTTACTACTTGTCTTTACTATTTCACCACTTTTTATACATGTTTTATTAGGTATTATGCCTTCCTTGTGGCCTGGGTAACGCCAGGATGGATATGTGTTGTGTAGTCTTTACCTTGAATGAATACAGTTTAGTAAAATATTTTTACTATAATCTGTTAGTAATCCTGGTGAAGATGTGTCGAAGAAGAAATCGTGACTTCCATTTGCTGGAGATATCTGGCAAGCACAATTGGTTGGCTCTACCTATTTAAAATTCAGATCTCTACTATTTGACATCTGGATGGAGGTATCTTGGCAAGCGGACCTATTATACAAACCAGGTTAGCTTGTACATTATTTTTTGATAAATATTCAGGTGTTGATGGCAAATGCTATGGTAAATACTATAAAATGCTGTTCATGGTACTTAAGGCCCACTGCGCCCTATGTATCTCACAAATATAAAATCCTGATTATATTTCAGGTCTTGAACTAGTCCTTTGTGCTAGTTCTCGAAATATCTGCTACAGCGGATATGGTATTTGGTCCACTGCACCTTATACTACAAAAAATACAATAAATTGATGCTGAATTAAAGATTCCATGAATCTAGTGTCTTCTGGTGTAAGGAAGTGGGACCCCTCTTTTTATGGGGGGTCCTGCTTTCCTTATAAAAAGAGGTGTCCTGCATCCTGAGGGAGGGATGTGGGAGAAGAAGAAGAAGAAGAAGAAGAAGAAGAAGATATTCTTCTTTTCCTCTTTAGTAGCCTACTTGGTGGACTCAATGATCAATGAATTGTCGAAGGGTTTAAGGATTTTGATATCAAAAAATTATGTAAGAGTTTTGATGACCTTTAAGGATTTGGAAGTGTGGAAATTTTATTGTTTAAGCTAGAAGGCTTTTGGGATCCAATTTCTCTTCAATATTTTTGCTTAAGAAGAAGAAGTAGATAATATTGTCTTGTTGGAATACAATAGCATATTTAAAGATTGTTTACACAAGGAATTTCCATTGGTTGTTTATACTATTTTATGACACATGGATTAATAGGCCTTTTCCATATAAAAGCTTATGGATGCATTTTTTTCTTACATGCAAGCATGACACGTGATGGTACATGCACATGTGCTTTGCATGACAACTAAAAGGTATGTTCTTTTTGCCTAAAGCTAGAAGGTATGCTCTTTTTTTTTTGCCTAAAGCTAGGATATCTTTAAAAGTACATAAAATATCAAGCTTTAATATGCCTTGTACGTGGGCATTCAATGGCAAGGTTTATACATCCGATTTGCTTCTTTGGCCTTTATCTTTGAATAAAAAAAAATGAGAGTTACAAGGACATTTCAGAATATATCTTTTTGGAGGCTTTGTCAACATTATTTTTATTATTTTTAGTCTCAAATGCTAAAAGCATGACCGATTTTCCCCAAGATATTTTTCCTATGGAAATTTCTTTAAGTGTTTTATGAACGATGGTACATTTGGAAATATATGCATTTGGGGCTTGGCTCAGAATAGCTATGGCTAAAAGTAAATAGGGCTAAATCCCTTTTGGATTTACGGCAAGATACGTGTGCTTTGCTTGCAATCTTGATCTCATGCAGATCTTCTAGAGTTCCTCACGAAAGCCCATAAAAAGAGGGCTTTATCTTTCTGTCTTCATCCGCTATAATTGAGTCCATCACGACCATATCATAGAGTTGAATGGTGCGGCAGGAAAATAGGGTCGCTTCTGATTTGTTTGCCGAATGATCTAGCTATGTCATAATATTACATGGAGGGCCTCTTGCAAAATATGGCACCTATATATTTCGCTGCATTTTGAAATAGCTTCACATAGCTATAATTGTGATCTATAATGTGGTCTATACATGGCTTCAAATAGCAGATATATACCGGATCCGCACCTTGGAAACCGGAGTTAGTTTTATGCCATTAGCTCGGTGTTTGTGGCCTCTGCAAAATAATCGAATTACAAGGTAATGATTTTGCGATAGATGTCATACAAAGCTTTTCTTTTTCTTTATCTCTGGATAAATCTCTAGTCTTAGGAAAGGCTCCTAGTCTGTGGATGCCGGTGCTATATCCACTTGTTATATCCAATATTTGCTTCTGTGTCAGCTTGTATATGACAGGCTTGTCTCCGAAAAATGGAAGCCCGAGTATTGGAACATACCGTTCTGCAGGAAACAGATGGTTCTTATTTGCTTGACAGTGTTTCCTTGTTTTTCTAGCACGATTGCAAATATGGCAAAGCTTTTTAGCTATGGTGGAGCATGTTGGCTATAATGCCTTGGACAAATACAGTGGTAGGCCAAATAAATAGTTGGCATGATGGCGAAGATCAGTATGTGATGCCTCTAGCAATTAACGCCACAACATGGATTGAGCGAATGCAATCTACTACATTATGGAGTGCGAAAATAAGGTCAGATATAATTTCATTTGAAATGCATATTGGTCATGGATACGTATGGAAATTCAGATTACTAGCACTTCTGAGGTGACTTTAATTCCTAACATAATGAGTTTCTACTTGAGTTAGTTATGCCGGATTGATAGCCATAGCTACCTAATAAGTTCATACGAAAAAGTATTTATGCGCTAATATGTCTAAGTTATTGCTTCCCAAAAGAGTTGAAGCCTCGAGTTATATTTTATAGCATGAGGGTATGCGAATTATTAGTGGAACATCTACCACAGTTTGTATGTGCTATGCTGTAAAGATAGATAGATATGCTCTTAAGAATTAAGTTAAATGAAATGTAGCTGAATTTTATGATCTACAGATGCTGAAATTTATGATCTACATGGCTCTAATTGTTTCTAATGATCTATACGTCATAAAGATTGGTCTATATTCTATTTTTTAATCTATATTTTTGACTTACAAATAATAATATGGACACACGCATGAATTAAGATTTTTTTCAGAACTATTAATATACATTTGGAAAGTTTGACATGTTGTAAAGTTTATATTACTTCTGGCATAATAGAAAATAATATGATTGGGAAGAATGTATATGGATTTAAATCTGAAATTATATATTGCGAACAATTTGGGAAGCCTAAACTTTATGGTTCCATAATTCTTTTCTGTTTATGTCACCCCTGTAGCAAAAGGATACAATTGGTGATCGCTGATAAACCGAGAGACCCAATGTACCTTTTGGCCCTTGCATCGCTAAAAGGATTACGCTAACGCTTGCATGATTGGTCGCAGTAACGGTTCTCTCCTCCAATTGTCTCTTATTTGTTTGTTAGGGTTGATCCGAACGGGAGATGGAATTATTGGAAGCGGAACCAAAGTCGCATCTACTTTGTACTTCTACTTTTTACTTGAAACATGGGAATAATTTATAGTAATATTATAATGTGTATACTTTCAAGTTTCATGGTAATCATATACATATGTAAGTTACTGGATCTACTAAAATAATGCTTTTGCTATTTTACTACTTGTCTTTACTATTTCACCACTTTTTATACATGTTTTATTAGGTATTATGCCTTCCTTGTGGCCCGGTAACGCCAGGATGGATATGTGTTGTGTAGTCTTTACCTTGAATGAATACAGCTTTAGTAAAATATTTTTACTATAATCACTAGTAATCTGGTGAAGTGAAGATGAAGAAGAAGAAGAAGAAGAAGAAGAAGAAGAAGAAGAAGAAGAAGAAGAAGAAGAAGAAGAAGAAGAAGAAGAAGAAGAAGAAGAAGAAGAAGAAGAAGAGGAAGAAGAAGAAGAAGATTGAAGAAAAGAATGAAAGAAAGATTGAATAGAATGAAAAAGTGAAGAAGAAGAAGAAAATGAATAGAAGATTGGAAGAACTAAGATTAGAAGGAAGAAACCAATGATTGGAAGATGATTGGAAGAAGAAGGAGGAGGATTCGATTCATACCAATAAGAGGCGAAATGGATTGAAGAAAAACAAGGATGGAAGAAAGAAGAGGAGGATAGAAATGGGATGGATTGAAAACAAACAAGAAAAAAACAAGAAGCCCTAAATCTATCAAACAACAAGCCTAATTCAAAAAATAGAGTTGATTGATCCATTGAAATACCTTTGGATGCTTGCTTGAAGCTTGAAAGGACCGCAAGGATGATCCGCGCCAAAAATCGCCACGAAAAACGCCCCTCCACCGCTTAGAACCAAAAACTAGGCGGCGGAAAAGCCGCTCTCGCTTTTCTCGATAAAAGTTACAGACGTCGTTGAACGACGTCGTGGAGGTCGCTTAACGACGCCCGTCATAGTCGCTAAACCGACGCCTATAACGACGCTTTTGTGTTAAACGACGCGGCCTTTTTTTATTAAGTTATAATTATAAGTTATTATTATAATTATAATTATTATACAAAGAAGGATTGTTACCCGCTGGAGGGTCATCATTTATGCAAGAATCTAACTCGTGAAGTCGCTTGAACAGATGTTGAAAGTCCGGTTTGCCTCTCCACCTCCGACATTTTTTGTGATAGAAAATGTAGAAATCAAACTCAAATTTTTATCTTTCGACGAACTTAGATGATTAAAAACAAATTTTCACCGATGGATCTGAGTTGCAATATTCGACCGCATAAACAAAGCAGAGAAAAGAGGTGGGCCAGATTTATGGAATGACGCCAATGTGTATACCGACGGTCTTTTTTTTTTATTAAGTTACCAACTTAGATCTATTTGTTTTATTACTTATGTTTTTTATCTATATTGTGGTGGCACAAGATAGACCCTTCACCTTTAATATAACATATCCTACTCACCTTGAATTTCGAAGTTCGAGATATTCAATTTCGTACACTCCATAATGAGTCCATATCGAATGTGACCGCCACGGCAATTAATTTGTTGTCGCGACTGATTTGGACAGCTTAAGCTATACCTATTCTAGAGCCCGCCCTATGCTTTCATTTGACGACGCTTTTGGTTTATAACGACGTGTCTTTTTTTTAATTGCTATTATTATTAGCAATCTTTTTTTTAACGCCAGAATTTTCGTTGAACGACGCTTATAACGATGTTTCGTTCCAAACGAACGTGTCCTTTTTTTTAAGTTAATATTATTAGCAACTTAGATTTGTTTCATTACTTATGTATTTTATCTATCCTTCTTTATCTATCCACTTAGATTTCTCTCCATCCTTGTTTATCTATCCACTTTAATAAACCGCACTTGTGCACCATTGAGCTTCACTTGCATACTTTCATACTAAATCAAGCTTGCCAATCACTTTCTTCACCATGATCAGAAAAAGGTAAACATATGGCTCACCGTGTTGCTCTTCCTCAAGATACAATCTACACAAGGCATGCCCAACCTACCCATGCAAAGTCAAGAAGAAGAGGTTTTGATTTGCCATATTCTCTCGCATGATCACATACAACTTCATATATGGTTGCGTTCCTCTTCATAGATTACCGCTAAGGGTTTTGGACACAGCCTTCCGTGGTTCAACGACGCCTCACCTTGAATTTCGAAGTTCGAGATATTCAATTTCAGACACTCCATAATGAGTCCATATGAATGTGACCGCCACTTCCATTAATTTGTTGTCAAGACTGATTTGGACAGCTTAAGCTATACCTATTCTAGAGCCCCTATGCTTTCATTTGACTTTTGGTTTGACGACTTTTGGTTTATATCGATCCTTGTTTATCGGTCCTTTTTTAAGTTAATATTATTAGCAACTTAGATTTGTTTCATTACTTATGTATTTTATCTATTCTTGTTTATGTATCCACTTAGATTTCTCTCCATCCTTGTTTATCTATCCACTTTTTAATAAACCGTCTCGATTTGTGCACCATTGAGCTTCACTTGCATACTTTCATACTAAATCCCCGCTTGCCAATCACTTCAATCGAACGCTCCGAGTCCATTGGCGTGCTCATATGGATTCTAGAGGGAGGTTGCCTCGCCCGCCCCTCTACCTGAGAATACGGGGAGAGGAAATTTGGGGCATGCAAAGCCTCCCGAAGGAAGTTTTGATTTTGCCATATTCTCGTGCATGATCACATACAACCCAATATCCACTTCAAGACAAGATTACATCCTAGCCAATTGACTATCCCGACCTAACCGGATTCAAGGAGAGGGCTCTGCATCCTCAAACGTCGAACCCCGTGGGCTGCAATTTCGTGCCTCCAGAAGGGTTTACGAATTTGGGGCCGCCATGGGGCCTTGGGGAATTAATTTGGGACAGCCGAGGGATTTTAGACCAGCTTCGTCAAATACCTATTCAAGGGAACCGACGAGCTTTCATTTGGGCCTTTTTGGTTTCCCGGCGGTCAAGTTTTTTAGAAGTTAATATTATTAGCAACTTAGATTTGTTTCATTACATTCAGAATTTTATCTAATGCATTGCACGGTAAAAATAAATTTAGTTTTTGCCACCGATCCCTAATTCATCTCCAAAGACACGCCCAATTTTCGGAATTTTCGGAGAAGGTCTTTAGGTCAAAGGGGTTGAGAAGGAACGGGGTCAAAGCCCGCATACAAACCGAAAGCCGCACTTTCCCCAAGTCAAACGAAGGCAACCTTGGCAGGATCCCTCACAAGAGGGGAGTCCCACCCCGTGAGGCGGGATCCAAAAAGTTCCCGGGCAGCCTTCCCTGGCAGCCAGCTTCTGGGTCGTGACGCTAATGACCACCTCCCTGAGCCCTGCCCCCCTATCCGACCGCTGGATCCTCCGCGTGGCCCCTCTTCGAAGGTCCAAAAGATTCCAGATCGGGTCCCGAGAACTTGTCAAAATCACGGCCCCCGATGTCGGCCTTGTAGAAACCGCATCGCTTTTGTCGCTCGCACCGGGATGCTCCGAATGGCAAATAGACCCCCAAATCGCCCGAATGGCTAAATTACCCTAGGGAGCAAGTTACACCTGGCCGGTTTTGCGAAAAGAAGGAAACACTCACGCCCCCACGACAAGATCCCCGCATGCACATCCTAGGCCAATTGACTACGAAAGTGTGATGGAAGTGAGCTACTTTGGCTTGAGTTCGGGTGGTCTTCCGCCACGGAACTTGGTCCCTGTGGCAATGTCGACGTTCTGAGTCCATTGGCAGAGTCGATCGCGATTCCGAGAGGGGAGGTCGCCTCGGTCGGCCCCTGTGGCCTTGGGGAGAGGAAATTTGGGCAAGCAGCCCCGAGAGGGATTTTAGGGTCCGCCTCGGCCAACACCCCAACTCCACTTCAAGACACGGCTAAAGGTCCCGCCGACCGGGACAAGGAGAGGGCCTCCAAAACGAAACCCCGTGGGCTGCCGTGCTCTAGAAGGGTTTACGCTTTGGGGCCGAGTCCCGGGTCCGCTGCACTTGGGACCTGGCCGAAGAAGCAGCAGCTCGGTGAATACGGAGCAAGGGGAACCGACGGAGCGAGTTTGGGCCTTTCCTCCTCCCCGGATGTGGCAAGTAGAAGTCGGGGCTTTTGCGCTGGCAAGACATTCAGAATTCGCACTAATGCATTGCACGAAAATAAATTCGGTTTTTGCCACCGATCCCTAATTCATCTCCAAAGACACTACCAATTTTCGAATTTTCGAGAAGGTCTAGGTCAAAGGGTTAGCATAGAACGGGCGGGGCAGCCCGCTGCAGGGGCAACCGAGCCGGCACCCTTTCCCCAAGTCAAACGAGGCCGATTCTTGCGGGATCCCTCACAAGAGGGGAGAGTCCTGACCCCCGTGAGGCGGGATCCAAAAGTTCCCGAGGCAGCCTTTCTTCCCCCCGGCCGCACGCTAATGACCACCCTCCGAGCCCTGCCCCTATCCGACCGCTGATCCTCCGCTCAGGGGCCCCTCTTCGAAGGTCCAAAAGATTCCAGATCGGGTCCGAGAACTTGTCAAACCAATGGCCCCCGATGTCTACCTTTGTAGAAACCGCGACTGCTTTGTCGCTCGGCACCGGATGCTCCTGAATGGCAAATAGACCCCGCCAAATCGTCCGAATGGCTAAATTACCCTAGGGGAGCAAGTTACACGGCCGGTTTTGGCGAAGAAGGAAACACTCACGCCTCCACGACAAGATCCCGCATGCACATCCTAGGCCAATTGACTACGAGTGTGATGGAAGTGAGCTACTTTGGCGCTTCTTGAGTTCGGGTGGTCTTCTGCCACGAACTTGGTCCCTGTGGCAATGTCGACGCTCGAGTCCATTGGCGAGTCGATCGCGATTCCCAGAGGGGAGGTCGCCCGCCCGGCCCCTCGTGGCCTTGGGGAGAGGAAATTTGGGGCAAGCAGCCCCGAGGGGATTTTAGGGTCCGGCCTCAAGGCCAACACCCCAACCCCACTTCAAGACACGGGCGCAAGGTCCCGCCCGACCGACAAGGAGAGGGCCTCCTCAAACGTAAACCCCGTGGGGGTGCCGTGCTCTAGAAGGGTTTACGCTTTGGGGCCGAAGTCCCCGGTCCGCTGCACTTGGGACCTCGGCCGAAGCGCAGAGCCGAGAATACGTGAGCAAGGGGAACCGACGGAGCGGAGTTTGGGCCTTTCCTCCTCCCGTGGCAAGTAGAAGTCGGGGCTTTTTGCAAAGGGCAAGACATTCAGAATTTCGAATTAATGCATTGCACGAAAATAAATTCGTTTTTGCCACCGATCCCTAATTCATCTCCAAAGACACGGCCCAATTTTTCGAATTTTCTGAGAAGGTCTAGGTCAAAGGGTTAGCATTAGAACGGCCGGGCAGCCCGCTGGGCAACCGAAGCCGCACCCTTCCCCAAGTCAAACGAGGCCAGACCTTGCAGTGGATCCCTCACAAGAGGGGAGAGTCCGACCCCCGTGAGGCTGGGATCCAAAAGTTCCCCGAGGCGCCTCTTTCCTCGGGCCGCCTCCCCTGGCCGCGACGCTTAATGACCACCCTCCCGAGCCCGGTTCCCTATCCGGACCGCTGGATCCTCCGCTCAGGCCCCTCTTCGAAGGTCCAAAAGATTCCGTGATCGGCCCCGAGAACTTTGTCAAACCGCTGGGCCCCGATGCCTCCGCCTTTGTAGAAACCGCACTGCAAGACTGTTTTGTCGCTCGCACCGGGATGCTCCTAATGGCAAATAGACCCCGGCCAAATCGTCCGAATGGCTTAAATTACCCTAGGGAGCAAGTTACACCTGGCCCGGTTTTGCGAAAAGAAGGAAACACTCACGCCTCCACGACAAGATCCCGCATGCACATCCTAGGCCAATTGACTACGAGTGTGATGGAAGTGAGCTACTTTGGCGCTTCTTGGAGTTCGTGGTCTTCCTCGCCACGGAACTTGGTCCCCAGTGGCAATGTCGACGCTTCCAGTCCATTGGCAGAGTCAGATCGCTGATTCCCGAGAGGGAGGTCGCCTGGCCGGCCCCCGTGGCCTTGGGGAGAGGAAATTTGGGCAGCAGCCGAGGGGATTTTAGGGTCCAAGGCCCGGGCAAGGCCAACACCCCCAACTCCATCTTCAAGACACGGGCGCAAGGTCCCGCCGACCGACAAGGAGAGGGGCCTCCAAACGTGAAACCCCGGTGGGTTGCCGTGCTCTAGAAGGGTTTACGCTTTGGGGGCCGAAGTCCCCGGTCTGCTGCACTTGGGACTCCCGCCGGTAGCGCTAGTGGAGAATACCGAGCAAGGGAACCGACGGAGCGGAGTTTGGGCCTTTCCTCCTCCGATGTGGCAAGTAGAAGCCGGGGCTTTGCAAAGCGGCAAGACATTCAGAATTCGCGAATTAATGCATTGCACGAAAATAAATTCGGTTTTGCCGATCCCTAATTCATCTCCAAAGACACCCCAATTTTCGAATTTTCTGAGAAGGTCTAGGTCAAAGGGTTAGCATTAGAACGGTCGGGCAGCCCGCTGCTGTGGCAACCGAGCCGCACCCTTCCCCAAGTCAAACGAGGCCAGGACCTTGGCGTGGATCCTCACAAGAGGGGAGAGTCCTGACCCCGTGAGGCGGATCCAAAAGTTCCCGAGGCAGCTCTTCCGGCAGCCCCCCCCCGGGCCGGTCGACGCTAATGACCACCCTCCCGAGCCCTGCTCCCCTATCCCCGACCGTTGATCCTCCCGCTCAGGCCCCCTCTTCGAAGGTCCAAAAGATTCCGACGTCCGAGAACTTGTCAAACCGCTGGCCCCCCGATGTCGGCCTTTGTAGAAACCGCAGACTGTTTTGTCGCCGGGCACCGGGATGTTCCTAATGGCAAATAGACCCCGCCAAATCGTCCGAATGGCTTAAATTACCCTTAGGGAGCAAGTTACACCTGGCCGGTTTTGGCGAAGAAGGAAACACTCACGCCTCCACGACAAGATCCCCGCGATGCACATCCTAGGCCAATTGACTACGAAGTGTGTGATGGAAGTGAGCTACTTTGGCGCTTGGAGTTCGGTGGTCTTCCACGCCACTAACTTGGTCCCTGTGGCAATGTCGACGTTTCGAGTCCATTGGCGAGTCGATCGCGACTCCGAGAGGGGAGGTCGCCCGCCCGGCCCCGTGGCCTTGGGGAGAGGAAATTTGGGGCAAAACCCCGAGGGGATTTTAGGGTCCAAGGCCTCAAGGCCAACACCCCCAACCCCACTTCAAGACACAAAAGGTCCCTACCGACCGACAAGGAGAGGGTTCTCCAAACGAAACCCCGGTGGGCTGCCGTGCTCTAGAAGGGTTTACGCTTTTGGGGCCGAGTCCCCGGTCTGCTGCACTTGGGACTGGCCGAAAGCGCTGAATGAGAATACGGAGCAAGGGGAACTGACGGAGCGAGTTTGGGCCTTTCCTCCTCCCCGATGTGGCAAGTAGAAGTCGGGGGCTTTGCGTTGGCAAGACATTCGTGAAATCGCACTTAATGCATTGCACCTAAAAATAAATTCGGTTTTGCCACCGATCCCTAATTCATCTCCAGCACACGGCCCAATTTTCGAATTTTCGAGAAGGTCTAGGTCAAAGGGTTAAGATTAGAATCCGCGGGGCAGCCCGCTGCAGGGCAACCGAAATGGCACCCTTCCCCTGCCAAACGAGGCCAGACCTTGCAGGATCCCTCACAAGAGGGAGAGTCCGAGTCCTGACCCCGTGATCCAAAAGTTCCCCGAGGCAGCCCTTTCCTCGGCCGACCTTTGCCCCCACAAGGCTGCACGCTACGACCACCCCCCGAGCTCCTGCCCCTATCCCACCGCTGATCCTCCGCCGCTCGTGGGCCCCTTCGAAGGTCCAAAAGATTCCAGATCGGTCCGGAGAACTTGTCAAACACAAGGCCCCCGATGTCTACTTTGTAGAAACCGTGACTGCTTTTGTCGTTCGCACGGGGATGTTCCCAATGGCAAATAGACCCCCGCCAAATCGTCCGGAATGGCTTAAATTACCCTAGGGAAGTTACACCTGGCCGGTTTTGCTAAAAGAAGGAAACACTAACGCCCTCCACGACAAGATCCCGCATGCACATCCTAGGCCAATTGACTCACGAAAGTGTGATGGAAGTGAGCTACTTTTACGCTTCTTGAGTTCGGTGGTCTTCGCCACCTTTAACTTGGTCCCCGTGGCAATGTCGACGCTCGAGTCCATTGGCAGAAAGCCCACCACATTCCTGAGAGGGGAGGTCGCGTCCGGCCCCTGCGGCCATTGGGGAGAGGGAAATTTGCAAGCAGCCTTCCTGAGGGATTTTTAGGGTCCGCTACTGGCCAACACCTAACCTATCTTTCAAGACACTCCACAAGGTCCCTACTAATCCGGACAGCGAGAGGGGGCCTCCTCAAACGAAACCCCGGTGGGCTGCCGTGCTCTGTAAGGGTTGACGCTTTGGGGCCGAACTCGGGTCTCAAGCAGACTTGGGACTCGGCCGAGAAGAGCCGAGAAATGCATGGAGCAAGGGGAACTCCGACCTGAGCGAGTTTGGGCCTTTCCTCCTCCCGGATGTGGCAAGTAGAAGTCGGGGCGCTTTGCGTTGGCAAGACATTCAGAATTCGGCAATTAATGCATTTCACCCAAAATAAATTCGGTTTTTACAATGGATCCCTAATTCATCTCCAAAGACACCTACCCTTTCTCGTAATTTT